>BPTQ01000005.1:312253221-312560656 GCA_019973895.1 Chrysanthemum seticuspe
CCAAACACACCCTATTGTTATCTTTTTAATCCCAGATTAACAAACAAAATAAATAAGCTTATATAAGCAAGTAATAACAAATCCAAACACAAACCTCGTAAATCACTGGTTTTGACCTGAACCCGAATCGGGTTTACCCTCTGACCCGAGACCAAATTGATCAAACAAACACCTCTTATAACTCATTTTACCACCACACAAAACCTTGTCAAATCGTTTTTAATCCATCTTTAATCCACGAAAACAATAACAATTAAATTATAATCGGTTTTTTAAGAAATAACGAGATAGGTGGTGTTTTGGCATGCCAAATTGAGAGGAAAGAGTGGAGGGACGGTGGAGACGATGATGACGGCGTAGGAGTGACGGCAAGGGTGGTTGGTGGCGAGGCAGTGCGGGGTGTCGGCTGGAAAAAATGAGGGACAGTGATAATGGCTTTGGGGGAGATGAAAAAGTGAGATTGGGTTTGTGGGTAAATGAAAATTGAAATTGGGTTTTGGGGGAAATGAAAAGTGAAATTGGATTTTGGGGGTAAAATGAATTTTCGGGTTTCATTTTTCTAATGTTAATTTGAAAGTCGAGGTGTTATTTGGGTTGAAACGGTCGGGTTCGGGTATAGGTCGTTTAAAATTTATATATTTTTGGTGAAATTCGGGTCACTCGGGTTGACTTGAACCTGAGTAAGAGACAAATATTATACACGAAACCCAACCTTGTTTAGAACTTGGATTGACCCGAATATAATTTTTGACCCAACTAACCCGACCCAAAATGTCATATTCGGGTTAGGGTTCGAGTTCGGGTCGGGTCGGCTTTTAAAAAAATCCCTATTTGTAAGTGTTTTATGGTCTCTTGAATCATCAAAAGCGGAGTTCATATGAAGGAGTTATGTTGTATTGCTTTGGCCATAACTCCTTCATACGAACTCCGCTTTGGCCATAACTCCTTCATACGAAGTCAAGTTCAAGCCGAGTTCAAACTTTCTCGATCCCGGATAACATGATCGAGAGGTCCCTGGATACTTGCTTCTTAGTGTCTGTGACAAACGGTATACACCTACCAAGCCGGTGCAACCCATGCATGACCGCCTTTAATAACTTCAAATACAATTCATATAACCTTCACACTATAACTATACACCTACCAAGCCGGTGCACCCAATGCATGACCGGTGATAATGGCTAATTCACACGGGTCACGGGTCATGTGCATTAGGTTATCATTGGTCACATTAATTATAATGGGTATTTGACATCATATGGTCATATGCATCGAGTTATAGTTGCTTAGAGTGTCATGTTACGACACATCCATGACTGTTGACAATGAGTAGTTAACATGGGTAATGGGTCATGTGCATTTGGTTGTAGTGGCTTATAGTGTCATATTATCGACCAATACATGAGTGGTGATCGACAATGGGTAATTGACATGGGTCATGGGTCATGTGCATTGGGTTGTAGTGGCTTATAGTGTAATGGAACCCATGCATGACCGGTGATAATGGCTAATTCATATGGGTCATGGGTCATGTGCATTAGGTTTTGTAAAGTAAGACAAATACTATATAACAATAAAGTAAATTACAATTAAGCCCTAATCTAAACTAAAAACACGAAGTTACTAGGAACTTAACGAGCCTAAAAACCTAAACTAGCAAATTTTAACCCTAAAACAGCAAATTTATTTTTTTAAGGTCCTAAATGGTTAAAAATAATTTTAGGAAAAAGATTTATATTTTTCTGATTTTTATTTTATTTATTATGGATTAAAAACACTTTTTATCTTAAAATATTATTAAAAATGTGACAAAATATGACTCTATGATTTAGACACCTAAATAAATACTTCATGTGACAATATATAACATCTTTAATTTATTACGTTTTCGTACATTTTTGTATGACTTTTTTGTTTTCATACGTCCTTCTCCTTTTTTTTTGTGTTTGCTCTGTTGTGTTCGCTTTCGTACATTTTGTACGCCTTGATACTTTTTTTTTATGAAAATGTTAGAAATGGACAAAAACGGTCATAGACGTACAAAAACGTTCGAAGTCAAGAAAAAAAATGAACGAAAATGGTTTAAACCGTTATGATATTTTACCATTTTAAATGGTCAACCCGGTTCAATCAGTTCGACCACTGGGTCAACCCGGTTCAACCATTGGGTCAACCCGATTTTATATAAAAAAATGAAAAAATCAAATCCAGCCGGGTTTCAAGAACCGGGTTGACGCGGGTCACTTAAAACCGGCGGGTGTAACCGGTTAATCCGTTTAAAAAAACTGTTTTTTTTTACCTTTTTTTTTCAGAACCGGTTCAATCGGTTAACCCGACCGGGTCGACCCCGTTTACAAAATATTGACTAAGACTAATGTTAAAGGAATGTTTAAATAGTCCTCTTATTTTGTCTTTTGTTACAACCTTTAAGCATTTAACCATTCTTGTATTTATAAAAAAAACAAGATACAAGATTTTGAAATGAAAATACATTCTTTGTAGTCCAATCAATTTAAAAATGTACATCTTCAAATTTTATAAAAAAGTAAACATTTTTTCATCTTCCTCGCAATAAAATCTAACCCGCGCTCAATTGTCCGCCCAAACTCCCAAATTTTGTGATTGATGGCGCCATTATTTTTCACCAAAACCTTCTTAGCGGGATCTCCTCCAAAAGTTTTACTTTAATCCGCCAAAACCTAAAATCTGTATCAAAACCTTTGCTATTTAGTTCCCTCCTCACTTCATCTTCCTAATTAGTGAAAACCCTAGATCTAAAAACACAAACACCACCAACAGCACCACACACGAAATTAACCACCAACAGCACCACACACGCACCACCACCATCACACGCCGTACCTCCACCTTCACAGCAGACCACCACCATCGCGATTTGAACCAAAATACATTTAGTTTAAACTTTAAAGGTTTGTGTTTTAATTTTAATTTTAATATTCTTTTGTTTTTTTTTGTTTAATTTATATATTTTTAAGTTTATTGTTTATATAGATTTGTGTTTGTGTTTGTTAAATTTTGTTTGTGGTTGTGTAGTACCACCGCTCGCCGCCGTCTCTTCTCTTGACCACCACCGCCGGTCACCTCTATTTCAGCCGTGACACTAGTATGTTTTTTTATAAGCTGTAAAGTGCTTATTCAGGCTACATATTTGGGGGCAAAAGGCAGTTGGCTGGGTGGACTCTAAGTGGCCAGAAGCTCATATACTATTTCCCTCTCTAGCTTATTCAAAATAAGCTCTAAAGGTACCCTTTGGACTGTTTTTTTTTGCTGCACAGCACAGCAGCAGATTTTATTTTATTTTATTTTTTTTTTTTTAGCTTTGGCTTATTCTGATTCCCTTAGTTGCTTATTAGTGCATTAGGTTAGTTTTTACTGTTCTTAGATGCTTTTAGCTTATTTATGTCTTCTAGTTGCTTATTCATCACACTTATTTTTTGTGCTTATTGAAGCTTTTGCAAGTTTTATTTAGCTTTTGAAATCACTAGGTTAGGCCCAAAACCAAACAGTCCCTTAGCATATTTTTTAGCTTCTGTTTCTTCTTTTTTTTTTATCTGCTGGTCAGCAGCTTATTTTCTAGTTTATAAGTTTAGTTTTTGTTAAAAAAATAGCTTATGATAAAAATTGAATCTAAAAATAATGAGACAATTTAAGGTTAACTTGCTTTATATTATTGCAGATATGAGCGAAGATGAAATATCAGAAGATGGTTTTGAAAGTGACGAGAATGACGAAATTGAGCATTTTATGTTTGAAAATAATCAAAACGGGATAGAATATGGGAATGATAGTGAAGATGGTTCAGAAAATGAGGATGTTGAACTTGTTGACGCACAACTTGATGGCGCTAACATGGAAAAAGCAGGTTAACTTGAATTACATAGTCTAACATCTTGTGTCACATACTGGAAAAAGAGGTGAACTTGTTATATACTTATATCAGAATACACCAACATGTTTCTTTAAGTACAATTTCTATCAGGTCTTTTAAGGGATTGATATCATTGACTTAGTGGCTTTAATATAGTGTTTGATAACATCTTGTGTCACATACTGTAAGAAAATCTAATTTTATTATTTGGTTTTATATTTACCAGGTTTCTTTATTATGACATATGGTGGAAATCAAGATTCGCAACTATCAAATGGAAGTCTTTTGAGAATTCATGTCAAAGAAGATTTTAGTACTATCCATTATTTTAGTATGCAGATTTTGTGTTCATGAACTTTATGGTAGTTTGACTTTTGACAAATTTGTATTTGGAATATGATATTGCTATGATGGAAACGAGTTATCTATCCATGTATAATTAAAACTTTACCTATATTTGTAGTTTTGGATTTTGTTGAGCAATTATTCGGCATGAAATGAATTAGTGTTGCCTATAGTAGAAAAAGTGTTGCACTAGTATTGTTAAAACGAAAAAGAAGTGTTGCGATAAATGATGGAAAGTGTTGCATTTGATGCGTAAAAGTGTTGTCATTGGTTGGTGTTGTGTAATAAGAAGTGTTGCACATGAGTATTAAAAGTGTTGCAATATAAAAGTGTTGCATTTGTAAAAAGAGCAACACTTTGACAAAAGTGTTGCATATTATGGCAAAAGTGTCGCTTTAGACCTAAGACAACGGAGCCTAAGGCAGCACTTGAAAAAGTGTTGCACTAGGCATTAAGCAACATTTTTTAGGCCTAATGCAACACTTTACGAGTGTTGCTATGTTTTTATTTATTTAGGGTTTATAATTGGGGAAAAATAATAGGGGAAGTATTATTATAATAAGGATTTAGTGGAAATCCTACATAAATAAAACTTTTGTGAATAAGCGTTTCATAAAACTGATCTTTTACGACTCAAATATCAAGTGTCCTATTATGGTGTATCAAGTTTTGATACCCAAGTATCAAGTGTCATACTAACTAATGTTTAAATAAAACTTTTGTAAATAAGCGTTCTAAAAAACTGATGTTTTATGACTCAAATAAAGGAGTGTTCTATTATGGCGTAGGATAATAAAACCACAACAAATAAGCGTACTATAAAGGTTAATGTTAAAAGACACAGGTGTCAAGGGTCCTGTTAATTTTTGTTCAAATAAAACTTTTGCAATTAAGCGTTCTATAAAACTGAATAAGCGTTATAAAAAGCGGATGTTTTACGACTCTAAAAAGATGTGCCATATTGTGGTGTATCATAAACAAACCATTATGAATAAGCGTTTTATAAAGGTTAACATTATAAGACGCTATTGTCAAGGGTCCTATTCACTTTTCTTATAAAAAAAACGTTTGCGAATAAGTGTTCCATAAAACCGATGTTTTATGACTCAAATATCAAGTGTCTTATGATGGTGTATCAATCTATGGGACCCAAGTGTCAACTGTCATATTAAGTTATGTTTTAATAATACGTTTGCGAATAAGCGTTTTAAATAATTAATGTTTTATGACTTATATATCAAGTGTCCTATTATGGTGTATTGTAATAAAACCATAATTAATATGCATCCTTTAAGGGTCCTATTAAGTTTTGTTATAATAAAACTTTTGCAAATAATCGTTTTAAAAAAATGATGTTATAAAACCATTGTACATAAGCGTCCTATAAAGGTTAACGTTATAATACCCACGTGTCAAAGGTCCTATTAAATTTTGCTATAATAAAACTTTTTGTGAATAAGCGTTTTAACTAACTGATGTCTTATGACTCAAAACTCAAGTGTCCTATTATGGTTTATTATAATACAACCATAATGAATAAACGTCTTATAAAGGTAATTTATTAGGATCCATATTTTAAGTGTCATATTAAGTTATATGATAATAGGACCCCAAATCATCGACCATCCTATTATATACCTTTTTAGGACATCGCCTAAGTAGCAAATATTTAAAAAGGACCCTAAACGCTCATATGTCCTATTAAACAGTTTTTTAGGAATCCATTATCATACCGTCCCACACAAAGGGTCCTAAAAAGCCACTTTTGTTGTAGTGGTTTGCTTTTGTGTACTCCAGCTGATTGGTGATTCACCGTAGTAGAATATAATTCTAGTAGTGCCTTTGCCTTCTTGAGTGTTGACTTCGTAGCTGCTGTCACTATAGCCTTGTATATGTTTTCTTTCGTTGTGCATGTAGGTGATTCCATAGTCTTTTGTCCCTTTAACATAGTGTAGTACTTGCCTTATAGCTTTCATGTGTTGTTCCTTCGGTTCTTGCATAAAACGACTAAGTAATTTAACGGAATAACTTAAGTCGGGTCTTGTATGTAGCAAATATCGTAAGCATCCAATCAAGCTTCTATATTCAGTTGAGTTGACCGTTGTTTCTTCAGTGTTCTTTGTTAGTCTTGTTCCTGGATCCATAGGTATTAAAGTTTCGTTGCAGTCTAGCATTCCAACTTCCTTTAGGATCTTGCTTACGTAAGCGGATTGTTTTATTGATATGTCACCTCCAGTTTGTGTGACTTCAATTCCTAAGTAGTAGGATAGTAATCCTAGGTCACTCATCTCGAATTTCTCTTCCATTTGAGCTTTGAACTTGTCCATTTCATTCTTTGGTGTGCCAGTGATGATTAAATCATCCACATAGACTCCTACTAGAAGTATTGAGTCTTTCGATTTTTTTGTGTAGACAACTTGTTCTAAAGCGCACTTCTTGAAATCTAAGGACTTCAAGGTATTTTCTAACTTTATGTTCCATGCATGTGGTGCTTGTCTTAAACCGTATAGAGTATTTATCAATCTGTAGACTTTTCCATTTTCTTTTATAAATCCTTCGGGTTGTGTAACATACACTTCTTCTTGTAAGTCTCCATACAAAAATGCAGATTTGACGTCTAGGTGATGTACTTCCCATTTGTTATTAGCAGCTATGGCTAATAGTAATCGGACTATTTTCATTCTTGCTACAGGTGCAAAGACTTCTTCAAAGTCTATGCCATGCTCTTGTATGTAGCCTTTTGCTACTAGTCTTGCTTTATGCTTGACTATATTTTCATTAGCATCTTTCTTGTTCTTGAATACCCACTTTAATCCAATGGCTTTATGTCCTTTTGGTAGAGTGGTTAGTTCCCATGTATTGTTTCTATTAATAGATCTAATTCGACCTTCATTGCTTCAATCCATTTTTGATCGTTCGATGCTTCCTTGTAATTCTTGGGTTCATCTTCAGCTAGTAATAAATGCTCGGGTAAAGCTTCCTCGATGTTTTCATATAGATCATTCAATGTTCTAAAACCTTGTAATGGTGTATGATCAAAGTCTGGATGTAAATTACGGGTTGTAGTTGAGTTACTTTAATCGGTTGAATGTCTTGAGGTAGTTGGTGTGAATTGAGTATTTATTCGTGATGAAATTGTAGATGGTGTGCGAACTGTTTGTCATTGTGAGGGTGAGTCAGTTGTTGATGTTTCATATTCATGATCATCATTTGCAGGGATATCATTGTCTATATCATCTGGTTGGTTTTGGTTTTCCTGATGTTCATTTGTGGCTTCAAGGTTTTCAACTTTGAAGTCAAACCATTCGGGTTCATCATTGGTGTGTTCATCCAGGTAATCCTTCCAGTCCCATGCTTCATCCTCCTTGAACTTCACATCTCTACTAACACATATTCTTTGTGTTGTTGGATCAAACAGTCTGTAAGCTTTTGATCCTTGTTCGCTTCCTAAGTTTACCATTTTGTTGCTTCTATCATCTAACTTTGTCAGATGTTGTGATGGTACCTTTGCATATGCTATGCAGCCAAAAACTCTTAAAGTTTCTAAATTTGGCTTTCTTTTCTTGATTGCTTCATATGGAGTAATGTCTTCTAAGGATCTTGTAGGAACATTGTTTAGAATGTATATAGCGTGTCTAACAGCTTCAGCCCAAAAATTTTATGGCATGTTAGTTGCTTTCATCATGCATCTCGTAGTAGACATGATTGTCGTATTTCTTCGTTCAACTACACCATTTTGTTGTGGTGAGTAAGGTGCGGTTAGTTGTCGTGCTATGCCGTTCTCTTTGCAGTATTGAGTGAATTCGTTAGATGTGAATTCTCCTCCACGATCAGTTCTTAACATTTTCAATGTTGTCCTTAGCTCCTTCTCTATTGTTTCTTTGTATTCCTTGAAAGTATCGAATGCGTGATCTTTCGTGTTTAGGAAATATGCCCATATATATCTTGAGTAATCATCTACTAACAAGAATGTATATTTCTTTTCAGATGGTGTCGGTGGTGTGATTGGTCCATATAAATCTCCATAAACTAAATCTAATGGTGATGCTGATCTAGTTTTTGCTTTCTTGCTCCGCTGTGTTTACCCACTAAACAAACATCACAAATTTGTGTTGTATGTTTAATGGCAGGTATTCCATGAACTAACTCTCTTTGAGTCATAGATTTTAATGATTCAAAGTTGAGGTTTCCTAATCTTGCGTGCCATAACCAAGTGTTGTCTCTTAAGTTTGCTAATAAGCAAACAGGTGTGCCTATCTTCAGACTTTCTTTGTATAGACGGTTTCTTTGTCTTGTGACTTTAAAGAAGATTTTGTTGTCCATGTCATAAAGTCGTAATTCATCATCGTCCATTACAACTTTACAACCAATTTCGGTAAATTGTCCAAGGCTCAGTAAGTTGCTTTTCAAGCTGGGAATGTAATAGACTTGAGATATGATTCTTTGTTTCTCGTCATCACATTCTAATAGGATTGAACCTTTTCCTTTAATCCATATATGAGATCCATCTCCGAATCTTACTTTTCCACTAACGTTCTCATCTAGCTCTTTAAAGTGTTCTCTTATCCCAGTCATATGGTTGCTAGCTCCGTTGTCTAAGTACCACTGACTATCTACACTTGTCTCTTTATATCCTACATCTTCTTCGTGTAGAGAGACCTTTTGATCTTCAAGCTTTGTTACATGTGGGTCTTCTAATATTGCCATTAATAAGGTAGGTTCTAAGTCCTCCTCGACAGGATTAGATTGCATACTAGTGTTTGGTTTTGTATAACACTTAGATGCATAATGACCAGTTTTATTGCACTTGTAACATTTAACTTTGCTGAAATCAATATTCTGTTTGTTGAAGTGATTGTGAGAATTTTCTCTATCCTTCTTCTCGTGGTTATTTTTATCGTGGTTTCTCCATCCTTTATATTTTCCACGTCCACGTCCTCTGAAAATTTTCCCTCTATTGTCAAGTCGTGTGAACATCAGTTTTTCTTGATTGTCCACTTGTTTTCCTTTCTTGAACTTAATCCTTTCTTCGTAGGTCTTAAGTCTTCCTATTGCCTCTTCCATTGTCATTTTCACTTAGATCGGAATATTGTTCTATGGATGCGACTATTTGCAGATACCTTTCGGGTACAACACTTAGTAATTTTCGAACTAAGGTATCATCTTCTATTGTGTGTCCTAGACTAGCGGCTTTGTTTGCGAGTGTTGTGAGTTTTGTGGTGAAGGTGTCGATTGTTTCGTCATCCTTCATATATAACATCTCAAAGTCGGATTTGAGTGTTTGTATTCTTGCTTATTTAACTCTATCTTCGCCAACGTGTCTGGTTTTCAAAGCATTCCAAATGTCTTTTGCGGTTTTGTGTTTTGTTATTTGAAGTAATTGTTCTTCTGGTAAGGCTTGATAAAGGAAAGCATTAGCGGTTTTATCCTTTTTATTATCGGGTTGACTCGTTTCAGTCGGCTCAGTTGTTTCCCATAAACCATTCGCTTCGAGAATGATATGCATTCGAATTGCCCATAGTGAGTAATTTGCGTGCTTTAGGATTGGGCATTGAAATTGGGGTGTACTATTCGAAATGTTAGTACTAGGTTCCTTATTACCACTTCCTTTCGTCATATCTTAAATGACAATAAATCTCCAACAAGAATTTTAACACAAAGTGTTTTTTTTTTTTTTTTTTTTTTTTTTTTTTTTTTTCACAAATTCTTATTTCTAAAAATGAGCTCTTAATGTTTTACCTTCCTCAAATGGGTGTACAACTTTTCTAGGTATTGTTTTTAAAATTTTTAAACTATCCTCGGAGATTATAAAATTTAAAATGAATAACCTAAGGTTAATTACTACTTACAAATTATTCCTAATCAGTATTCTAAGCAGTGTAATCACTAGGCTAGATAAACTATCCAAAATATGATAAGATTCTAATAATTTTTTAAAATGACTTATCAAAACTAAAACAATATATATCAAAATATATAAAGTAAAATAAAATGTGGTATTTGAAATCTTTTTGGAACCTGGAGGGGTTGATGGTTTAACCCGATGCCCTATTAATAAAATCCTTTTTCTGTTTTTGTGTGGCCCTTATTTATACATGCGCCTCTTATTTTTGGCTCTTATCTCCTTTGGGTTGAGATAAAATAAAACGTATCCTTCTTTTCTTTCTGAGATACTATCTTCAGTCTTCTCTCTCTAGGGAAGATTTCTTTGCCTTCTCCTCTCTCCAATAATCGACGGTTGACCGGCTGTTTAACGGCTGTGTTTTGATCGCCTCTTCTTCTTTCTCCGGTATGGGTGTTCTTCGCGAGCACTAATATTCCTCCAATTGAAACCTAGGGGTTTGGATTATTTTGGGGGTTTTCTAATCCGTGAGTAATTTGATGATTGGAGTATTCAAATGAATCAATTGGGGTTCAATTGATCCTTCTGGGCTTGATTCCGTTTATTGAACAGGTGTGTTTGTTCTAATTCGAATCTTTGATTGTGCCCTAATTGATGACGCTCGTTTAGTTTTTACTTGAATCAAATGTAAACGATTGAATTCGTTTTTCTGATCCTCTTAGATTGGGTAATTGAAACTGTTTCGGATAAAAAAAGTAAAAAAGAATTTTGCAAATTGTTTTGTTGCCGGGTTGTGAGTAATCACTATGTGATTATACCCCTGTTGCGACAGAAGTTTGAAACAAACAAAAAAAAAATGAAGTCTTGGATTTTTTGTGTTCATATCGATTTGCAAAAAAAAAATTATTGAAATTGTTTTGATTTGATTCTGGAACTTTTACGAGTAATGGTAAGTGATGATTGTTGGTTAGTAGACCAAACTGCTCTGATACCAATTGTTGGCCTTTAAACGGGATCTATGGTCTTAACGTTAAATCACAAGTATACCAAATGAAATGCAGGGATTAAGTTGAAACTATAAATGTGTTCTTATTAATCTGTCATCATGTTTTTACATCAAATGTGTTTACAATATATACTGAATGAAAGGGTGTGATTGAACCATTGTGTCGGTTCAATGAATATGGCAGTTATTTTATAACTGCTACGTAACCGCTTCTATAACTGCTTCTGTTGACTTTTCGTGTGGTTGACTTTCGTTGACCGG
This sequence comes from Chrysanthemum seticuspe, assembly GCA_019973895.1. Taxonomy (NCBI): domain Eukaryota; kingdom Viridiplantae; phylum Streptophyta; class Magnoliopsida; order Asterales; family Asteraceae; genus Chrysanthemum; species Chrysanthemum seticuspe. The sequence goes on from BPTQ01000005.1 coordinate 312,264,565, forward strand.
GTCATAATGGGTTGTGACGGGTTAGAGTGGGTCGATAGTGATTAACCCAATATTAAGGGCCATGGCACAATTTTGTAGCTTACAATGACCAAATTAACACAAAAATTTATACTGTACAATATACTAAAGCGAAGCATTACAAATAGGAAATGAACTACTATAATATGACACAAGTCCTAATTATAAGATATAAGAACATGCTAGATCATTTTTTTAAGGTTTTTAACCCGATAATATATACTAGATCACCTTTGATAACAAGATTTTTCGAGATTGATAGGCTATTATTTTCAGTTACAATTTTACAAATATAAATGTATATGTGTTTGACGGAGAGAGCTGGGCTGCTACGCTATACATCTCAAGAGTGAAAACCCATAACTATGGGCTATCATGCATAACATATAATCATATATCATGGGCACGTGTTTTACGGCCCGTGTGATTTATATAACACCAATCTTTTATATAATAAAAGAATTACATCATTTTATAATAAAATTTGTGCTCTTTTGTGGGTATGAATTAGATTAGTATTTGAAGTTTTAAAGAGGTGATAGTGATTATAGTTACTATGGCTTATGAATCTATAGCTGGAATTACGGATGAATAGCAAATTTATGTGTTTTGTGTAATTCGTTAAGTTGTTGATTGTTCATTTAAAGTGAATCTTACTTGAAAGAATATTTTTGTACTTTTCATATATTGTAAATGGCGTATGGAAGGGTTTTATATCAGATAGGTTACCCAACTTTCCTACTTTGTTCGCCTAAATTACCCAACTTTTTTTTTGTTCAAACGGGGTATTGGACTACACGGGGTTGACATTTACGTCACTGAACTTCAAAAGTGTGTTCAATCAGGTTACTATTGACGAAAATAAACTTCTTTTCATTTTTGTTAAGTACAAAAATGGTCCCTCTGGTTCGCCCGGTGTTATGGATTCAGTCCAGTTTTCATTTTGTTACGTTTTCGTAAGTTTTCGTCTGTGTTTATACGTTTTTATCCGTTTTTCCTCTTCTCGTTCCGTTTTTATGCGTTCTTGTTCGTTTTTATACGTTTTCGGCCGTTTTCTTCCATTTTTATACACTTTCTTACGTTTTTATCCATTTTCATCCGTTTTTCCTCGTCTCGATCCATTTTTATACGTTTTGTGTTTGTTTGTTAAGTTATTATAAATTACAAAGCACCATTTTCTTAAGGTAGTATCACGACACCATAAAGGTGTCGAGTGTGTTTGTTTTGTGTGTGAAATATGTACGTGAGAAACACCAATAGGGTTGTTTGGTTTGTTGCTTGGCTAACGAGACACACACAAGGGTGTGAGTGATGTTGTGTTGCTCTCGGTTAAACAATCAAACCACATAGGGTGTTTGTGTGCTCTCAGTTTAAAAGAGAGTGTGTCGCTTTATGTTATAAATGATTATACATAACGGTTTCAGGCATTACTTGGGATTTTGTAATTGAAAACGGATAAAAACGTAAGAAAACGGATAAAAACGTAAGAAAATGTATAAAAACGAAAGAAAACGGGCGAAAACGTATAACCACGGACGAAAACTTATGAAAATTTACGAAAACGTAACAAAAATGAAAACCGGACTGAATCCGTAACACCGGGCGAACTAGAGGGACCATTTATGCACTTAACAAAAATGAAAAGAAGGGTATTTTTGTCAATTTAGTCATTCAGTAACCTGATTGAACATATTTTACAGTTCATTAACCTGAATGTCAATCCCGTGTAGTCCAATACCCGATTGAACAAAAAAATAGTTAGGTAACTTAGGCGAACAAAGTTGAAAAGTTGGGTAACCTATCTGATATAAAACCCTTCCATACACCATTTACAATATATTAAAAGTACAAAAATATTCTTTCAAGTAAGATTCACTTTGAAATATGCTTTTGATTATCTTACCCTGTTCTGGGAGTTACCAACCAACACAATTTTGTAGCTTACAATGACCAAATTATCACAAAAATTTATACTGTACAATATACTAAAGCGAAGCATTACAAATAGGAAATGAACTACTATAATCAGGGGCGGTACCAGAAACATTTTCAAGAGGGGGCAAAAGTTAAAAGTAAGTGCCAGATCGGGCCATGTTAGTAACGCGACCTATGTTGTTATAATTAAATTGATTTTGATTGAAAGTGAATTTTTTGTATTTGCTTGCATGCGAGAACTAAAACTAAGAATTGGTGATGATATGCACAATCGTTAGCATATACTTACTTTTTCTAATCCATATTAACACAAGTAGTTAAAGCAAAAATAAACAGATGGATAACAATAATTCACAAAAATCTATAGAGTAACACAAGAATCAAACATTATATCTCCACGAAAGTGCAAATCTCTTTAACCACTTGACTATGATCCAACTATTTTATAAATTTTCACCATTATACTATTTACCCATTTATAGGGGCAAAATAAAAATAACTGGTCATCTTCAGAAAATTGACATTACTCGAGGGAACTTTGCGGGGGCAGTTGCCCACACTACCCCCATTGTAGTACCGCCCCTGACTATAATACGACACAAGTCCTAATTCAACATGCTAGATCCTTTTTTTAAGGTTTCTAACCCGGTAATATATACTAGATCACCTTTGATAACAAGATTTTTCGGGATTGATAGGCTATTATTTTCAGTTACAATTTTACAAATATAAATGTGTATGTGTTTGATGGAGAGAGCTGGGCTGTTACGTTATGCATCTCAAGAGTAAAAACCCAGAACTATGGGCTATCATGCATAACATATAATCATATATCATGGGCACGTGTTGATTACGGCCCGTGTGATTTATATAACACCAATCTTTTATATAATAAAAGAATTACATCATTTTATAATAAAATTGGTGCTCTTTTGTGGGTATGAATTAGATTAGTGTTTGAAGTTTTAAAAAGGTGATAGTGATTATAGTTACTATGGCTTATTGTTCCAAATCACCTAAGTAATCTATGTCCAAATATGTCCTTATTACTCTCTCACTTAGTGTTGTTTGTGCAGGATTATTGTGAGGGACTTATTGTGTTCATTCTCTATTCTTGGATATGAAGAAATATAAAGATGTGCTCCATATGAAGAATTGTAGAAAGTTAGAGGGGGCTTCTTGTCTCATTGTTTGCTATAAAAGAGTGGTCCCTGTCTAGGGTTATCATCATCTATCTTACGCAGTCTTCTCTTGACTGCTATATCACTCTCCCTCCAAATATTTATGTATTAGGATATGTTGATCCATTTCTATATTGTTTCTCTGATCATTTGATCTTCTTCAAGTCTTGTAACAGTGTGATTGTTATTGTTCAAACTGTGCCGACTATTGTACTTTGATTCTTGAATAAAAGTGAACTCGTTGCTCTGTTTATCTGTTTGATACCATCGCACATGGTATTAGAGCTATAGGCTACTGATTATCTTCAAATCCTGATCTCCAGGGTTTTCTATATTAGGGGTTATTGACCTTGATATCTCTGGTGGTTCGTACTTGTGTTCTGGGACGTTTGTGGTAATTGGATTGGTGTTTCTGATCCTATTGGTACTCAATCGAAACAAATAAGGGTTTGTTCCAAAACCCTAATTAATTTTTGAATTGGGGGTTTTTGCTCTTGGAGTGCTGGGATTGGTGTTCTGGTCCTATTGGTGCTCAATCGAAATAAATTAGGGTTTGTTCCAAAACCCTAATCAACTCTGTTTTGGGGGTTTTGTTCTTGGAGTGCTTTCTGGTTCTAATTGATCATAATCATCCCTAGACTAAGTGAATCTAGGGTGATTGTGTTTGGTCTTCACTTCTTCCGCTGCACAAAGCACTGTAAATACTTCTCCCTTTCTTGTTTAACATCATTCAAGCTGAGTGGGTGCAAACGGGTAGGTTAACACCTTGATCTGCCACCTCTGAGTGGTGTGAATACCTGATCTGGCCTACCCCAGTCCAAAGGCTTGGTGCTTGTTGAACCGTGGGTGTGAGTTATTTATTTTCTTGCATTTTTTCTCTTCTAGTTGAAGGAGGATAGGTCTAGTTAGGTTGGAGGTTGATTTGGGATTATTGCTCTTATTGTTAGTGATTGCTGTTATTGTCTTTCTATTTATTTGTCTGTCTCTGTGCTGTCACCATGGTTAAGGGTGATGATGAACATGCTAATAATGAATCCAGGTTTAATGATTCAATGCTTAATGAATCTGTGATTAACTCTTCTGAATTAAAACTTACATTTGGTGATACTCTCTACTTGCATCCTAGTGACACCAGTGGTAATCCCATTATATCTGTGAAATTGACTGGCTCAGAAAATTATAAAATATGGAGCATTGCCATGACATTTGCTTTAAGAAATCATAATAAACTTGGCTTTGTTGATGGAACTTGTAGAAAAGATGTCTCTAATGCTAGTCTTGCTAATCAATGGGATATGTGTGACTCTGTTGTCCTTACTTGGATTCTAAACTCTTTAAGTCTTGAGCTATTTGCTGGTGCTATATACTCTAAAACTGCTTATGAAATGTGGAATGACTTAAAAGAAACCTATGACAAAGTTGATGGATCTGCTGTCTTTAATATACATAAAAATATCAACTCTTTGGGTCAAAATGGGTCCTCTCTTGCTGATTACTACAATAATCTTAACTTATTATGGAAACAATTTGACTCCATGATCAATCTTCCTACATGTACTTGTGATGCTGGAAAACATTTTGAAAAACATAACCAGCTAATCAAGTTAATGCAGTTTTTATGGGTCTTGATGACACTTATGTGCCCATCAGAAGCAATATTTTAACCAGGGATCCTTTACAATCTGTCAAAACTGCTTTTTCTATTGTGTTAGGGGAAGAATACCATAGGAACTTCTCCTCTGGTACTGGATCCATTAAACCAAATGTGTCTGGTTTTGCTTCAAAGTTTTTTGATAACACAAAAAGAGGATACATCAATTACAAAAGCTCAAATCCCACATCTGGAAATAATACCTCTGGTAACAGCTCTAACAATAGAGGACCCAATTTTAATCTGAAATGCTCTAACTGCAACAAACCTGGTCACACCATTGATAGATGTTATGATATTGTTGGTTATCCTGCTGGATATGGAAAAAGGAACTTTAATTCTAATATTAAACCTACTAGTAACAATGCTTCTTCTTCTTCTGATGCCAATCTTGATAGTAGAACTAGCGACTCTCATGTTTCTTTGTCTAATGAACAGATGGTCAGACTCATGAGTCTTCAGGAACTTTTTTTAATGGAAGTGTCAAATTCAATCTAAAATTTCAAAAACACTTTAATGGAAACACAAACCTTTTAAAAGGAAAAATCAGTCTTGGTTGGATTGTTGACTCTGGAGCAAACCAACACATGACTTCGTCTTCAAAATCTTTAATAAATGTTATTAATGTTTCTAAACTTGGTCTTACTGTTGGACACCCAAATGGTACTCAGGCACTTATCACTGAGATTGGTGACCTGAAAATCAACAACAACATTACCTTACATGATGTCTTAGTTGTGCCTGAGTACATTGTCAGTCTGTTATTTGTTTACAAACTTGCTAGAGATAGCAAACTATTTGTTGGCTTTGATGAATCTAAATGTTATATTCAGGACTTTGCAACAAAAAGGAATGTGGGGATTGGTAATCAATCTAATGGCCTGTACTTGTTTGATGTAGACTCTGATTGTAAGATTGTCTCTAATAACTGCATCTCTTCATGTTTTGTTTCTAGAAACCTTTGGCACCAAAGGCTTGGCCATCCCTCTGATCAAGTCTTGCAAGTCCTTAAACCCAGTCTTAACCTTGATAAACCAACTGACCCTAACCATCTCTGTGATACTTGCAACAAGGCTAAACAAACCAGGGAACCTTTTCCCTTAAGTGAACATAAGTCAACTAAAATTGGTCAACTTGTACACCTAGATGTTTGGGGTCTTTATAAAATCACTAGCAGAGATGGCTACAAATATTTTTTAACTATTGTTGATGATTACTCAAGGTCTGTCTGGGTTTATATGCTTAAAAGCAAAGAAGAAGTCTATGATTCCATTGTCAATTTTTCTCAAATGCTGTCAAATCAATTTGAAAGTAATATAAAAAATTTTAGAAGTGACAATGGTACTGAATTTGTCAACAACAGAATGCAACAATTTTTTCATAACAAAGGTATTATACATCAAACCTCTTGTGTCTACACACCTCAACAAAATGGAATAGCAGAAAGGAAACATAAACATCTTCTCAATGTTGCTATATCTCTTATGTTTCAAGGGGAATTACCTCTTTACTTATGGCCTGAATGTGTTCTCACTGTTGTTTACCATATCAACAGGTTACCTTCTTCTGTGTTGTCTGGCAAATCTCCTTTCTCTCTTGTGTATGGGCATGACCCTACACTCTCTCATATTAGGGTTTTTGGTTGTCTTTGCTATGCTACTATCCTCAATAACTCTGACAAATTTGATAGCAGATCTGAAAAAAGTGTCTTTATTGGTTACTCAAATGAAAAAAAAGGGCTACAAACTTTTAAGCTTAGAAACAAAAAATGTCTTTTACTCAAGAGATGTCAAGTTTTATGAAACAGTTTCCCTTTCAAAATGAAAAACAATCTTCAATAACAAGTCTTTGAAACTGGTGTGTCAAAAGATTTAAACCACAAAAACTTTTTTAATACTGACAACCCTAAAAGACCCAATGATGAAGGGAGAGTGTCTTCCAATGATGATGGCACTGAGTTGAATCCTCTCAATGAGGATGGTAACTCAGTTGCAACATCCATAGAAGAAAATACACACCCTGAGGGCACTGTTTCACTTGAAACAAACTCCAATGACATCAACTCTGATGTTAACTCTGATTCTGACTCAAATGAGCCCACTCCTGAACAAGGAGACTTGCCAGCCATCACCACAAGAAGGTCAACCAGACCCACTAGATTGCCTAAAAATCTTAATGACTTTATTGTTGAAGGAAAGTTAAATATGGTATAGAAAAAGTGGTTAATTATTCTAATCTTGATTATGAGAATTACTGCTTTACTTCCAACTTAAATAAAAGTGTTGAACCTACTTGTTATGAGGAAGCTATCCTTGATCCTAACTGGGTTGATGCTATGAATGCTGAAATTGAGGCCTTAAATACTAACAAGTCCTGGATCATAACCACTTTACCTGCTAATAGAAAACACATTGGGTAAAAATGGATTTGGAAAATCAAGTACAAATCCAATGGTGAAGTGGACAGATACAAAGCCCGGCTTGTTGCCAAAGGCTTTAACCAAAGGAAAGGGATAGATTATAATGAAACTTATCCCCTGTTGTGAAAATGTCTACTGTGAGAATTCTTATTGCCTTAGCTGTTAAGAATAAATTGCCTCTTTTCCAACTTGATGTTAATAATGCTTTTCTTTATGGTGAGCTTGATGAGGACATATACATGACTATTCCAAAAGGTTTTTCTGATGAAAACAACAAAAACATGGTCTGCAAACTTACCAAATCATTATATGGTCTCAAGCAAGATCCCAGAAAATGGAATGAAAAACTTGTTGGTGTTCTCAAGGAACATGGTTTTGTTCAGTCTGTGAGTGATCATTCTTTATTTACAAAAAACAAAGATAACAAGTTTATTGCTTTACTTATCTATCTTGATGATATTGTTCTTAATGGTAACTATGTTAAGGAAATTGAACAATTCAAAGTCTTTCTTGAAACTAAATTCAACATAAAAGACTTGGGTACTCTCAAATTCTTTCTGGGTATTGAGGTGATAAAAATTGGGGATGACATCTGTCTCTCCTAGAGAAAATATTGTCTTGAAGTTTTGAAAGAATTTGGTCTCCTTGGATGTAAGCCTGTGTCTACACCCATGGAACCAAACTCTGTCCTTCCTTTTATTCCAACCCAAGATGACCCATTGCTTGATAACATAACTGGGTACCAAAAATTGCTTGGAAAACTGATTTATCTTACTCATACCAGACCTGACATATCATATTCAGTTCACTGTCTAGCACAGCATATGCATACTCCCTTAAGATCTCATTTGAATTCTGCTTTAAATGTGCTAAGATACTTAAAAGGTACCCCTGGTAAAGGTCTAAGGTATGATCATAGCAGTCTTAATAATATTCTTGAAGGGTACAGTGATGCTGATTGGGCAAAATGTATTAAAACCAGGAAATATGTTACTGGATACTGTGTTTTCTTTAACAAGTGTTTGATATCATGGAAAAGCAAAAAACAAAACACTCTCTCAAAATCTTCAACTGAAGCATAATACAGATCCATGGCTGCTGCAGCCTGTGAAATCATTTGGGTTCAAAAAATCCTAAAGGATTTAAATGTTGATCTTAACCTTCCTGTTAACTTGTTTTGTGATAACAAATCTGCTTTACAGCTTGCTGTCAACCCTGTTTTCCATGAGAGATCCAAACACTTTGAAATTGATGTCCATTTTATCAGAGAAAAAATTGCAAAAGGTGTCTTGAGTGCCATCAAAATTGGCTCCTCAAACCAAACTGCAGACATTCTTACCAAGCATCTTCCTATGTATCAACATAAATTCCTTTGTGAAAAACTGAAACTATTTGACATATTTGGAAAACAGATTAAGGGGGAATGTTCCAAATCACCTAAGTAATCTATGTCCAAATATGTCCTTATTACTCTCTCACTTGGTGTTGTTTGCGCAGGATTATTGTGAGGGACTTATTGTGTTCATTCTCTATTCTTGGATATGAAGAAATATAAAGATGTGCTCCATATGAAGAATTGTAGAAAGTTAGAGGGGGCTTCTTGTCTCATTGTTTGCTATAAAAGAGTGGTCCATGTCTAGGATCTGTTGATCCATTTCTGTATTGTTTCTCTGATCATTTGATCTTCTTCAAGTCTTGTAACAGTGTGATTGTTATTGTTCAAACTGTGCCGACTATTGTACTTTGATTCTTGAATAAAAGTGAACTCGTTGCTCTGTTTATCTGTTTGATACCATCGCACACTTATGAATCTTTAGCTGGAATTACGGATGAATCGCAACTTTATGTGTTTTGCGTAATTCGTTAAGTTGTTGATTGTTCATTTTGCAAAATTCAAAGTGAACCTTACTTGAAAGAATATTTTTGTACTTTTAATATATTGTAAATGGCGTATGGAATGACAAAGAGCGCAGGCTTCAATGTTTTGGTGAGATCGGGGGTATGCCAAATTCATTAACCTCCAAGTCAAGGTATCCCTCTCTTTTTCCTGTTAATGATAGCACTCTTTTATTTGGCATATATTTGATGTTGAGAACAATAAATTAAAGGGATATGATGTTTCATGTTTGTCGTTTCTGTGCCGGAACTTCACCAACAGGTTATATACCAAAACGTCCCAAATTTTGAAGTTTTATAAGATATATGGTGTGTTTTATGTGTACTGCTCAAAAACTAAAGTTCTCTAATTAATTTGAATACTGGAATATTTTTTTACTGGTAATAAGACAAGTCATGCATTACACCTAGGGGTGTTATCGGGTCGGGTTGTCGGGTTGTCGGGTTGCCGGTTTATCGGGTCGGGTTGAGTCGGGTTTTAAGTTTTTAAAAAGTGACCCGCAACCCGACTCGATAAGATTTCGGGTTATCAGGTTCGGGTGCTTATCGGGTCGGGTGATTCGGGTTGTCGGGTTTGATTGTATGGCTAAAAGGCAACCGGTTTATAGAAAGGTATAAATCAAAGTGATTTATTGTAAAGTTTCTTACCCCATTTAGCTGCTTGTGAAAAACATGATGAGATAATTTGAGAGTACATAGTGTTGTTTATTTCTTAGTACGTATTAAGTATATATCGGAGACTAGCTTATAAGACCCGTGGAATCCACGGGTTTTTAGAAGAGATATTGCAAAAAAATGAAAAATTAGTGTCTAAACAAAATAAGAAAAAGAACCAAAGTAAACAGGGTGAATCACTTATTCGAAAGTAATATGAAGTAATAAGTCAATTATAATATAGAGTACAACCTTTGTAAGTAATAATGTAATGAACGGCCATACACGTGAGCTCCAATCTTGACCGCCTTTAAAAAGCATAAACACTTGTATATGGAAGCCCCATTGTTTAATGGCTGGCTCATATATCACAACATTACTTAAATAATGGTATTGCCTTTAGACATAGCACTAAATTTCAAGTTGGAACTGCTGCACATTCAGCTTGAGAAAGGCTAAGGCCTTTAGTGGTTGACACGGTCAGAGCCTTTAATTTCATCTTGTGCACCTTAATCTTCATCTTCATCAGACGTGGTATTTGATTACTAACCCAAAAAATTATTCACAATCAGGATCCTGAAACCATTTAAGTATCGTGATCAGCAAGATATATGTAGAGATATAAATGGTTTGTCAGGTTGGAAAACATTTAACAAAATGGGAGAATTTAGAGCACAAGTCAAAACGGGTCAAATGGATTGAACCGCAAAGCCTTTTATCATTTACTCCTATCAAGAAAGATTAATATTTGAAGAATGCATAGACTACACCATTACAAAATTACAATATAAATCTGGGTTTTTTACAGAACAATGTAGCGGGTTTGTATGCATTAAAAATAAACTTGGACTGCTTTTGGTCCATTCAACCTAAATACTAATACGCAAGTGTACTCCAAAGTGAACCATTCACTAATAAAGAGATCAACTTTGACACTAATAAATTTTAACATTCATTAATTTCAGCCATACAAAATTAATGAAATGTAACAAACTTAGTTCAAGCATTATTTAGTATTCACGGATATATATAATGTTAAGAATTGTAATCATGAGGAGGATCTGGTTGCTACGTTGCTTATCTTACTTGAGCAAACTCAGTGCAAGCATTATTTAATAGGTGGTAATCTTACATAATTTTCAGTAATATTAATAATTCCAGTGATATCACTTTTATGCATAAGGTTTACTTCCTTGTACACTCAAATGATGGAATCGAAAGGTCCATATATGATATACATAAACATAATAGAAATTTAGCAGTAAAGATTACCATTACCTCATTTAATGACTGCTGAATGATAATTTTTGGTTAGAAATAACTTTAAAGAAAATTAAAGTACTGTTATTTTATTTTCTAAATGCAAGAACTCAAAAAATAAAGCACTATTAGATAGAAATAACGATTCTATCTATGGACATCATTTCTGATTCAAAAGTTGGGCTGTCAACAAAATTCAAGTAGGTCTTTGCCATTTAAGCGTAGAATAACAAATAATATCAATCTTTAATAAATAGGCTTTAAAGGTCATATGTGATTTATAAATTGTTCGTATAATGGTTTAGGAGTTCTTATTTGATAAAATTGAACTTCAATGACATTTTGTTACGGCCTAAAAGTTTACCCTTTTTTTTTTTTTTTTTTTTGTAGTTGAAAGACCCGTTTGAAATAAGATATTACCCGGCTCTCCATATTCATTTGTAAGCCTTGTTAATTGGTTTAGTAAAGAGAGACTAACCTCAGCACATTGTAAGCAACCCGTGTCATCAGTTTTCGTTCATCATGTACAATCATGCGAGCATAATGGACGGGAACCTTGTACTTTAAAAGCTCTTTTGTTGTTGTAGTCATATTTTAACCACCTGCATTATTAGTGAAGTTGTTTAACTGAATTTCCATTAAATAATTTACATCGTTTCGCATTTACCTCTACATAGTAGCTTATAGACCCGCGAAACCACCGGATTTTTAAAGAAATAATGCATCAAGAAATTAAGTGTCTAAATAAGTAAGAAAGCACAACGAACAAAAAATGATTGAACTATTTTTTGAAAAGAATAATAAGTAATAAGTCAATGATACTATAAAATACTATGCTTGTAACTATTAATGTAATAAACGTTCATATATCGTGGCCTCCAATTTTAATGGTCTTGAAAAGTAAATGTATGTAGTGAGCGTTAATTAAGTGTAGCGAGCGTTAACATCATTATAACATGCTAACTTCGATCACAAATAGCTGCAATAGAAGACAAAGATCAAAGATAGCAACAATTTTTTACACGTAGCAGTAAGTCGCGTCATCGCAAAAAATCGCATAAGCAGCAGCAGTAAGCCGCGTCAGGGGCCGTAGCAACCTGTGTCATCAGCAGCATAAAGATCTTGTTGAATACGTAAGAAAATAAGCTAAGTACATAAGCAAATAAGAAGAAACATTAGTAATCCCAAACACCCCCTTATCACGTTTAGCTACAGCTTTGGACATAACTTGTTGTTATTTATATAACTATATAAGCACCTTTCTGCAAAAACAGTAAGCTGTTATTTATATAACTATATTAGTAATCCCAAACACCCCCTTATCCCAAACACCCCCTATCACTTTTAGCTATGAAATGACAGTAAGCTGTTATATAATTTGATCCCAACTCACCTTACATTCGAACCTATAAGTTCAACCAGTGTGTGAGTAGATTACTTTGAAGACACGTTCATCAAAGTTATAAAGACACCTTATACTCATGTCGTTTATCCTTTAACTATGCTAACTTCGATCACAAATAGCTTAAAATGATTTAGTGATTTACAAATACTGATAATCAAGTATACAGATTTGTCTGCATATCTTTGACTTCACAATATGATTTAGTGATTTACAGAGCTATGTGAAGAACATGATTAATTCAAACAAAGAATGAATCGAACTCTTCTAATCAAAGAAAAGCAATAACGTTTACCTTTCAAAATAAGTTCAACAACCTTTGAAAAGCTATCTAGAACAGATCTTGTACAGTCATCCCCAGCGTAGTGCAATTCAGACTTCTTTTTAACTGAAACAGAGAGCACCAAAACATGTATTAATGATCAATAGCAAACCGTACATATTTCGTTTTTCCTTTTTCCCTAAACAAACACTAAAACATACACAACTCACAAATCCCTATACAATCCAAAATCCAAACCGGAACATGCAAAACAAAGTAGAAAACAGAATAGCCATGTGGAGAACCTGTCACATCTAAAGAAAAACCAAAATGTAGAGTTAAAGAAGAGCAATATGATTTACCTTTTAAAACAAAACCATTGATGTTCTGTTTGGTCCATCTTTAGGCTATAATTTACCTGTGTCCACCATTCAAAAAAATATTTCTCAATCGACATTTTCAATTCTAAATAAATATAAAAATCAATTTATGAACAAATCTGGCAACTCATATTTGATCAATTCTACAAAAAAATAAAATCAATAAAGCACACGAAAAATCAAATCGTAAGAAAATTAAAGAGATGATTGAGAACCTGATTAGAAAAAAAAATACTTACTCGTTTGGATTTCAAAAAACAATATCCTCTCTATGCTTATTTATCTGAAGAATCAAAGATGCAAATATTAGTGACTATCTGACTATGGCTGGCTTAGGTTGTTAAATGATACTGGGTATGGGTTTTTTTTTTCAATTAATAAAAATATTTTTCTTAACTTATTTAAATTATCAGACAAACTAAAAATATTTTTTTTCAATTAATTTCTAAAAAGTCCAAGAATGAAACAATAACCTAAATTAAAAGATAAAGTATGACAAAGAAGAAGCATCACTTACATATTAAGAATGTCTTTTTCTTTCCAGCATTTCATCAAACTGTTGGTGTGCGTCCAGTAACTGGGTTCAAAATCAGATGAACTACCTATAGCCAACTCAATAAAAGAAAAACCCAAATTGAACAACAAAATCCAACTATAAAAAAAAATAAGCTCAATAACAATGAATTTGAAAGTAGTAAATTTACCTCAGACATCTTCTCCGTTGTTAGGGTTGATGTTAATGCTTGTACAAAATATTTAAATATGGAAGGCACATGAGAAAATTTAATTTTAATAAGCTATTTAAATATGCAAGGCACATGAGAAAATTTAATTTTAATAAGCTTAATGGGTAGTAAAAAAGTGTCATATATTAGATAACGAGTGTGGAAACCCGCACGATGCAGCGGGATTGCTTTTGTAGACGTGAATTTGGAACTGATGAATGACCGGAAAATTTGTTTGTCTATTTATTTGGTTAGTCCTTTAAGGATCTACTTTGCAAATACAATTAAAACCTTAGGGACTATTTTCGTGGCTACCAAGGACTTATTTTGTAACGACAAACCTTAGGGACTATTTTTGCCAAATTGCATCGTGCGGGTTTCCATACTCGTTATCTAATATATGACACTTTTGTACTACCCATTAAGCTTATTAAAATTAATTCTACAGGACTTACTTTGCAACGACACTTAAACCTTGAGGACTATTTTTGCCAAATTGCTATAGATAGCAATTAATGGTAAAGGACTTACTTTGCAACGACACTTAAACCTCAGGGGCTATTTTTGCCAAGTTGCTAAACATAGAATTTAATGTTCGTATTGTAGCAACTACTGTAGCCGCATTTAATGTTTGTACTGTAGCAATTACTGTAGCACTTATCTCCCCATATTTAGTATATATATAGAATATAGAATATAGAATAGGTATAGATAAAGATATAGATAGATATAAATAGATAGATGTAGACAAAAAAATATGAGGCGACCACAAAACTTTTCTTCTACTGATCTCGTTTCTACTATTGCTGCTCGTCTTTATATATGCTGTAGAACTAGTAGAAGTTGTGGGACTTATGATCAATACCAATAGGATTAAAATGTTTATAAAAGAATCAATTCAACATAATCGTGATTCTTTTCAACAAAATATTCTAACAATTTGAACATAAAGACATCCAATAATTTAATTTGCTTGGCCACTGTAATCCAAATACAGGTTACTGCTTAAGTACTATAAAGCCTTTATACAAAAAAATTGATAGAATGTGTACTGCTAGATAGAAAAATAATTCATGTTTACTGCTAAAGTGCTACAAGCCTATATCCAAATAGCTAAATAGCATTTTTCTTGTCTATCGGGTTGACCCGATAACCCGATAAGAAAAATAATTCAACCCTAAACCGACCCGATAACAATATCGGGTTATCGGGTTCGGGTCAAACAAACCTGACTAGTTTTATCAACCCGATTAACCCGACCCTATAAGACCTTATCGGGTTCGGTTTCGGGTCGGGTCAACCCGACCTACTGACACCCCTAGTTACACCCCCTCTTGTAAATGCACGTTTATGCCTGGAAAAAGATACACAAAATATATCTGATTAAGCTTTTTCAAACAGAAAAATTTGAGTATTTGATTCGCTCGGAAAACCAATAATAGAAGTTTGTAGTATATGGGTAACTCAAACGTGTTAGGTTTCAGCACCGAGATCGTTCCGAACGAGGGTTGAATGGAATTTTCAACTCACGTCGCGATTATCGGGATTTGAATGGGAAAAGGGGAAAATTTGATGTTTTCTAAACTACGGGATAAGGAAAGTAAATGGGACTAAAATCTATGGGGAAAAACTAAGAATTATGGCAAACTACCAAATCTATACTAAAATGCAAATACGGGATTAAAACGAAGTGCGAATAAAATGCAACTACGTCTAATCTAACTCCTAAAAATGATCTAAAATTACTTTAATACTAAAAATGATATTAGAAAACTATTTATGAATTAAAACTAATTTTTAGGATTTTTCTTGAATTTATTCAAATTAAAAACTAATTTTTAACTTTTAAAACTAATTAAAAATACTAAAAATTATGAAAATAAAGGAGAAAAATATGAAACTATTTTTATAAAATCTAAAATATCCTAAGAGAATTTTCAAAACTATTTTTGTATTTTTCAGATTATTTTTCTATTTTCTACGAATTTTAAACTATTTAAATCTAAATAAATGGCTAAAAATTATAAAATAAGCTAGGAATAATCTAGAAAAATTATTTTCTGGCTTTTTATATTTATCTTAATCTAGGAAAGATGAAAATTTATTTTTTTGAAGATTTTCTGATTTAATTGTATTAAAAGCTATTTAAAAAGTCCTAAAAATATATTTAAATAGAGAAAAACAGCAAACAGTGACTAAAAATTATGAAAAATTCAGGAAAATTCTAAAATATTATTCTAAATCTATGAAAAATAATAAAAGTGATGCAGGTGCAAAGAAAATGAAGCTGTAGTGGAAAGTGCTAGTAAATAAGCACTTAAAATTAAGCAAATGAGCACAAATAAGCACCAAATGAAAGCAAAAGCTAAAGTAAGATAAAACTACTTGAAATCAACCTTTAGCAACTACTCTATACCTACAATGAGCTAGCTAAACTAATTTGATGTGAATTGAGCTTAAGTGCCAAACAGGCCTGAGACACTACTTTGCAGCTTATACACAAGTTGATCTAATAATCCAAATGGAAAAACAGACCTAGGATCCTAATGACCACCAACCAGAGAGCTAATATACTAATTGATAGCCTAGGACAAGTTCAAATGAAACCACAATAGGCTCTGCAACAAGCCTGTGCACATTCAGTGAAAATTGAAAGTGTGCACAGGGCAGTAAGGGTCCTATTCAAACATTGATTTGAGCCTTATAAAAATTCCATAAAAATTTAACAATAATACACTTGAATAGATGACCAACTAAATTTGTTAAATCCAAATTTTCATTAACATTGGACCAGAAATGATTGAGTTATACATTCAGAAAGAACTGCTCTCAGAACATGGATACACATTTTTGACTTTTTGACAGATTTGGAAATTTTGACTAAATTGAGATTTGATTCGAATTATAGAACTGATTAAGATGTTTTATGATAAAATAGAACTGATTAAGATGTTTTATGATAAAATAGAACTGATGCAAACTAACTTACTAATTTCTAAACCTATAAGCAAGATCTACCAAACTGATTCACACTGAATTGCAATTAAGAGCAGTTATAGAGTGAATTTGACTTTGAGAGATCTAAAATGCAAAGTAAATACTGATCTAAGTGCACTATACCTAGTAAAGACTAAAGCAAATGATATTATCCCTATAACTAACCTCAAGCACAGATTATAAAGCAAATCTAAACAACCTTTATTCCACTGATGTGCACTATTAACTTCTCAAATCAACAATCCAAACTACTGTCAACCTAATTTCAGATTCTATGATCCAAAGTATACCTAATTGATGCAAGGAATACTACTATAACTATCAATTCTATGCTTACCTATTTATGCTAATATGACAGATGCAAAGTTTATGATAACAGCAACTCAAATAAACTCAAACTAATATGCAGTGATCAAACTTAACTAAAATCTATATAAACAGCAATATTAAACTAAAATTTAACACAAATAATCAATCTAAAGCATTACTCTACTGAATCAAATGAAAGGAAGAACCATGGACTTACAGGAGTCCTGTCATAATGACATGCTTAACTGAAATCAATGGAACAGTAACCTAAGCTAATCACCAATCTAAATCCATCACAATCATCCCATAAATCAGCAATTCAGATCAATTCTAACCATAACTCTGATTGTTGACTTTATTTGACCAAGTGAAAATGAGAGTAAAATCTAAGTAACAAACTAACTTAGATTTGAAATAAGCTCAAATAAGCATTTGAAAGCAGTAATAAGCTGAGATGAAATAGTGATTTAGAGAAAAATATAAGCTGAAATTAAAACTTGTATTAATAAACTTTGAGTACAAATGAAAATTACAATAACTGGAATTTAACTAAAACATTTAGAAACAATAAAAAGCTACTCAGTAATTATACTCTACACTACTCCTACTCTACTTTCTCTCACTACCTATATATCTCTCTAAGCTGTGAATGAAGGTATTTATAGCCTGCTGAGAAGGATCCAGAAGGTTGAGTTGTGCTTCCTCTTCGACGTTTGTGGCCCTTGGATCAATCCCACACATCACCAATCATTATCAGCCGTTAGATTACATCTTACACGTCCCATTGTCCAATCAGAAGCCAGGAAATGGTAGGACTAACACACGGATTGCCAAGCTGGCATCCGTGTGTCAGAGTGGTGTCAAGGAATTTACTTAATTACCCTTAATGATAGTGTATTTGGCCAATTGATCTTAGGGGCGTTTTAGGGTTCTTAGAATATCTGGGAAATATTTGGGATTGGGGAAAAAACAGGCGCGTTTGATTTTATATATTTATTTGATTATGTTGACCGGGTTATTGGATGGGTTGACCGGGGTCCAAATGGTATTCGGGTTAAGGTATTAAACCGGTTGGTTTGGGAAATGGACCGGGTATAGGAAGGTTGGATCTTGGGCTTTTGTTTATTTTGGGCTAAAAGTGTAAAAGGATTGGACTAGGACAAAGATTGGATCCATGAGTAAACATAAGGGCCAATTATGTAACTTCTGATTTTCAAGGGACCAAGGCTGTAATTTCTGAAAAGTAATCCAAGGGCCTTTCTTGACAATCTCCAATAATTCAAGGACCATATTTGCCATCTTTGAAAATTCCAAGGACCAAACATGAAAATTCTGAATCTTCAGGGACTAAAACTGCCATTTTGAGAATTGATTGTCCAAACTCGCAAATTCCTTTCCTAGCCTCAGCTTTTGCACTCTTCTTTCTCTCGTGCTCGGTTTTTCTTCGGTTTTGGCTTCCTTTTGTCTGTTTTGTCATATCCGTACCTGCACATGCAAAAACTCAAGAAACACGCAAATATTAAGCATTAACGGCTCTTTCTTGGTTATTTTGGGTCTGATTTGATAATGAAAAGGTATGTGTTTTAGCACATACCAGTATTCCTTGCACTGTGCTCTCGAGTTCACTCGTTAAAAGAAAAGAAGATAAGAGAAAGAAGAGAAAAGAAGGGAAGAGAATCACTTTCCTTTCTCTTCCTTTCAAAACCGGAAAGAAAATCATGTACCAACAAAAACACTAACAATTTCCTTTCACTTCTCTTCCTTTCTTCCCTATAAAAAATCTCAAGAACACAAAAATTTTCAATTTCTTTCCAATTCTTTTCCTTTCTCGTGTAAATGGATCTCAAGAACACAACGTTAATGTACTTCCCCCTCTAAAGTGTGACTTAAAATGCAACCTAAATGGACTTTGACCCGTCCTAATATCGAGGTACACGCCAAATAAAATTCAAAAGGATTGGTATATATGTCTTCGATGTTTTTTATACCACTATTTCATTGTAAGTAGATTGGTAGGAGATAAAAAGAGGAGCAGAGTGTTGGCAGCTGCAACTGCTGTGGCATGGCTCAGGTTGGTTATTAAGTTGGTATACATATAAAACCACGTTGATTAGTGATTACTGAAAAACACACGCAATAACTTAGATTTAAAACAGGAACATATGAGTATTCATAATCTATTGATAGGATGACTTAATATTAGGTTTAGGTCTTACGTGGATCATTGGTTGGCAAATACCTGGATGACACATCATTAAATATAAATCACATTCTGTAGATAACAAATCAAAAAAAAAAAAAAAAAAAAAAGCTTTAAATTTCCACTATGAGCCCTATTGGCGTCACACACCAACCGTGGTTTCTCTAAAATCATCAACAATGGATATCTTTTGTGACAATGCTAGTCTCAGTGTCTCATTACCGTTAGGGTCATTTAGAACCATATTGACTATCAAGGTCAAATAAACTGCTTAGATATACGAAATAAATTACACCTTATAAATCTTTTAGCATTAAAATTTAAAATGGTTCCAAATGCTCTACAACTTTATGCTATTGCAAAAACTTGTCAGATTTTGCACTATAGTAACTAAAGTCAAACCAGTCAATGTCAATCTACGGATTTGTGTTAGTTAGTTTGACTTCTGAAGTCAGATTGTAACTCATGTAGTTATAAGGTGAATTATACCTGAGAAAACCGGGTTTTAACTAGGTTACTGATATTTTTATAAATCTTCTTTATCTCATTTCGTGGCCTCTTGCGTAGCAAGATAAACAACAAGTAGTCTCGAGGTTAATGCTCATTTGTATTTCAGCACAAGTTTGATAGATCTCGGGATGATAGCAGCCTTTTACGAGACGACCTTAGTTATGCCAATGTGGATTGAGCAAGTGGTGAGCCGGTTATAGGTTATATTCATTTGAGAAGGTTGCCCCCAGTAAGGGATCCCAATCCCTCCCATTTTCTCTGTCACGTCAATTTTCTCTCTCCGGAGACTATCAGACAATTTTTTGACACAGTAAGAGCGACCTACACTACAAAAAACATACCCCACAAATATTATTTTCTAATTAAATAGCACACACACAAATGATAGTCCTTGTTGATCGTAGGCTCGACCAATTCATAAAAAATCACGACCGACGACTACCATGTGATTGGGTCTCACAGTAAGGGGACTACCATGTAATCGATCGCATAAGTCGATCGTGTAATGTTACTGCGAGCAGCCTTTCCCCATACCTTTCACTGCCACGTCAGCTTTCTCTCTCCAGCGACCTTCAGGCGATTATGTGCCCCAGTAAGACGACCTACACTACAAAAAACATACCCCACAAATATACATTTTATTTTAATTAATACACTTGTCTGTTGTAAAAATCGGTCCAGGCGGCCGATTAATCCCCGCATAATCGCTGATCGCTCACTAAGCGCCTTGATTTATCATAATCGGCCTATTTAATCGTTTTGGTCAAAGATTGCTTAAAAATTGGTCAGCAAACCGATTAATCAAACAAAATCGCTTAAAAATCGGTCAACAACCCGATTAATTGGACAAAATCGGTCAAAAATCGCTTAAAATGGTCAACAAACCGAATAATATCTATATTTGACTTAAAACTTTGAAGAATTATGTATTATGTTTATATTTAAACACTTGAAATATTTGAAATTTGATGCCCTATTCTTACCTCATACATATAATATAATATAATATCTAATATTACAATTTTTTGTATAAAAATTCTAATCCGATTAATCCCCGATTAATCTCCGCCTAACCGATTAATCGCTAGGCCCTACCCGACCGCCTCACTAGCGCCTAGCGATTTTTACAACCTTGTGACACAAGTGATATGTTTTTGGTTTGTGATGTCGATCTTCCGGACGACCAACTCCTTTTCTTTTTGTGGCGATCGAGTACTTCCCACAATAAAGAGATCGATTATAAATCGATCACCTACACCCACGATCGACTGAAGATTGAGCCCACTGGGGCAGCCTTAATCACTAGACCATGATAGCTTTAAAGGGTAATCATGGTGATGTTTCTATGAGAGGAAAAGTATATGATCATGTCCACTATATCACTTTATTACTTTAACACTTTACTTTTTTATCACTTTATTACAAATCACAATAATGCACTTTACTTTTTTGTCACTTTATTACAAATCATAAGGCTAGACACAATGGGATCGGTTGGGGGAGAGGTTAACCGAGAGAAAGCTTCGGTTGTGCCATTGTGGAGAGAAGGTTGTGCCCGGTCGGTTGTGCTCAAGATGCCAACCTAGTTCGAAAAGACAACCGAGTTAAATGCATACCACTTTTACAAAACTTTACCGTTTGATATATATATATATATATATATATATATATATATATATATATATATTTAACTTTTTTTTTTATAAAAAACTTTACTACTTTTACATCCTATAAATACTAACTCAAACACACTTTTAAACAAACAATTTCAAATACAATTCACACTTCTCTTTACACAAGATTATTATGGCTTGCCGTCTCCCGCATTCCGCTAAATATATGCAAACGTACATTCAAAATCAATGCAATAACGACGATGAGGCTCGAAAAGACGCTATTATACGCGTCATCCAATTGTTTGAGCAGGGGAAGACGGAGAAGCTGCAGATGAGAGAAAACTACAAGAGTTGCAACGACATCAGCACTGAACGAAAAGGTGTGATCGAGAAATTTCTGAAGGAGGAATCCCACATAGATGACGAAATTTTTGACAAGTTGTGGCGTTGTGTTCAAAGGGTAACGAACAACATCAACCCCAAAATCAATTGTAGCTATCGGGTGAACAAAGATGATGATGCAGGAATCTCCGGTGAGGAATCTCCAGTAGACGAGGAAGCTTTGTCTCGCCTCGAGGATTATATACCTCCCTCGTATGATTCTGCGAACGAGGAGTATTCAGATTAGGATTTAAGATTTAAGATTTATGTATTATGTATTTCGTATCGTTTTTATTTTTAATATATTGTAATGTTTTTATTTATTTTTAATGAACTTTACATTTGTTGTTAAAAATATTTGAATTAAAAAAAATAAAAATAAAAATAAAAAAAATTCAGGTCACCACTGTGGCAACTAGGTTGTCGTCAGGTCGTCGGAGAGAGAAAGCTGATGTGACACAGATGAACTAGGTTGCCACTGTGTTCGGCCTAATAATGCATAACTCAATTATTTGAGTTTTGTACTTTTGTATATGAACTAGTTTTTGTCCTTTCTCTCCTCAATGTTCATACTGAACAATCATATCCCCAATGAATATTCATACATAATCTTTTAGCATAGGTTCAATAAGATAATTATGTTAAGGGTTTTTCTATCTTGTGCCCTAGGGGCACATGATAAGAAGGAAAAAAGTACACAAAAAGTACTTAAGGACCCACAAAAAAAACATATTTTATAAGTGACTGTGTCCTTTTTTGTGGGGTCCTGAGTACTTTTTACGTACTTTTTCCCTTCTTAGGTACTGGCAATGGATTTGGTTTGCCCTTCGGCATGGAGCAAACCGAGCGGCGTGGGTGGTGCCTCGATTTCGGCATGACGCGGCATGAGAAGAGAAGCATCACAATCGGTAAAGTTCCCCGATTCTACATGGGCAAAAAAGAGACGTTGAGGTGCATTGAATGGGCAAAAAAGAGACGTTGGTTTCAGGAACTTGGCTATTTTTCTGCATAAATCAATGCTAATATAACCAATCTGTTCGTGTTTAACTTCTCATTATCTTTGGTTTCAGGAACTTGGCTATTTTTGAACTTTCTTTTTCAAGTTTTTCTGGTTATATAAAGTACTGTTGACTGAAAGAAGATGAAGTCAGGCTCAAATAAAGAAAGCGATGAGAAGATGAAGTCAGAATCCACTAGCGACAGTGAAGAGAAGAAAGATACTGTTCCAGAGTTAAAAAGTGCTGAAGTTGTAGCTAAAAAGTGTGAAACAAATCCAATACAAAGAACTTGCAAAGAACAAATGTACTGTATCAAAAAAAAAAAAAACAAAAAAGATGAGGTATGAGTTAGGCATGGTTGCCACTAAAAATCTATTATTAGGTATGAGATTGGTATGAGGTGAGATGGAGGGATATTATTGGTGGGTGATTAGGCATGAAAAAATGTCTTAGGCATGGTTGCCACCACCCTTATCATGTGCCCCTAGGGCACAAGATAGAAAAACCCTTATGTTAATCCATTTCACATAAGAAAGTAGGGATTTTAAATTATAGTGGGTGTTTGTTTAAGCTTATACGTGGGCTAACGAGCTTATTTGATTGGGCAAATGTTTTTTAAATGTATCATACTAGCCACAATTTGCTTTTATAGGTAGCGAATAAAATTTTTTTTCCTTTTGTGGGTATTTTTCTTTCAAATTCATCAATTTTCGGGTACTATGTGACATTTTTGCCTTTCGGAAAAAAATAATTCTATTAGATAAGAGGGGCAAAAATGTCCAAAAATTTCGTAAAATACCCAAAAAATGATGAATTTGAAAGAAAAGTACTAACAAAAGCAAAAAAAATTGTCCGCTACCCACAAAAGCAAATAATTGCAAGTATGATACCTTTTAAAAATATTTGCCCTATTTGATTTCGGCTTATATTTCATATGCCTCAATTTTCCGGCTAATTTTAAAACTTATGGGTTTATATGAGTTAATCATATCATAATAAACTTATATAATCCCACAAGTCTCAAAATCACCAAGATTGGGACTATGAAATATAAGCCAAAAAACAAATTAGCTCGTAAGCCAAGCTTTAAAAAAAAGAAAAATAAAAGGTAGATGTGTTAATGGACAACATGCATAATGGTGTGGGTAGGTTTTGTCTAACCAGCACAGTCACATTCCTAGCACCCTTTATGTAGTAAGAAGGAAGTTGGAGCATTGACATAAAGAAATTAAAACATTACAGTATATACAAATAACTTAGTAAAGTGATGGCTGCAACTTCAACTTCCAATCCAAGCTTCATAGTTGAAGTTGGAGAAAAATATCCTTACCCTTCACATTTTGCACCAAATCTATCTACTGTGAAACTGAGTAGTAAAAGCGAGTACAGTGTGTGGAATACGCAGATGTTATGTCTGTTATCGAGTCACGATATGGTCGGTTTCATTAATGGTCAGTTTCTAAGTCCTTCTAATGCAAATGGGAAGACAAAAGTGGAAGATATGAAGGCATGGATCAGATCAGATTCACTCGTCAAAGGTTGGATACTTAACTCTCTCTCCACACAAACAGCCATGAGCGTTGTCAATCGTCTCACACCCATACACAAAAAGGCAGAGTTTACTGCGAAAGATGTGTGGGATGAACTACAACGTAGATATGGTCCTTCTACTCTTGTGCATGCAACCGCAGGTATAATCTATTACTAGTTTGCTAATCTAAGATTTTTAAAATTTTGAGATTTAGAAATCTTATATAATAGAATTTATTAAATTTTTTTAACACAAAAAGAAGATGCAAAATCAGAGGACCGGTCAAAGGAAGCGCTGAGAGATGAAGACAAACAATATATTTATAAGACTATTCTACGAAGAACACAAAAAGTTGTTTCGCATTACGTTAGGTACGTGAAGCAGATTTTACACCCACGGACAAAATCACAAATAATGGCAATATGGCACTCCATGTAGCAGTAGGCTCTTCTATCAATAGTCATGATTTATTGGAGACATTTTTAGAAATGACACCTGCAGAGATCAAACTACTAGATCTTAAAAATTCAGATGGAAGTACGCTACTTCTTGCTGCTATTGTTGGTAACACTAAAGCTGTTGACATCTTGGTGAGAAGAGACCCGGAATTGCTATTAGCCAAGGACAATGAGGGTCACACGCCCCTTGCTTTATCTCTTTCTAATGTGCATTCTGAGACATCTCAGTGTCTGGTGAATCACATCAAAGCAAAAGGGTATGATGCTCTTTTTTATGGCAAAAGTGGCGAGGATCTTATTGTTCTTGCAATTTCTTCTAAAGATTTTAGTAAGTGTCTTATCTTGTCTTCAAAAGCTTTTCATCCGTGATACGACTAATTCTTTAAAATATATAGGCTTGGCAAGAAAGATGCTTAATGAAGAAGAGCCCGCACATACTGACGCTGTCTTGATGGCTCTAGCTCAATACTTCCCACCTGAACTCAGCTATTGGGAAAGGAAAGGCGGAACCTGCATAGGTTTGCTAGTTCTTAAAGAATGTTTCTTTAACTTTCAATCTATCATTAAGCCTTAATACACCAATTTTTGATCTACTTTGCAGACATATTTGAGAAGATTAAAGAGAGAAGAAACAGATACGTAAACAGGTCATATAGTTCCTGGGTTCGAAGGACAATTCGACATATCATGTTTGGTAGGTCATGAGATAATAATATGTCATTTTTTGTAACATACTGGGTGTACGATAACCTCACAATTCTAACAATCATTCCATCTTTGAACCAGGCCTGGTCTTTATAGCAATGGTTTTTGAGCGTATCCTTAAGACGATTGGTAAGGCGAATCAATAGTTACAATAAGAGAAAAAGAATTTATTTGCTTACTTGAAAATTTTATTTGGCTCTATGTTGCAGTATGGCCATTCATTGAAGATAAATTTCAAATTCATAAAGATGCTACCGATTTATTACGTAGTGAATGCCTTAGGATTTATTGTATATCCAACAGTTACCCTCACTTTTATACCAATCCGATTTTTGAAGCCACAAGACTGTAGAATGATAAAGATAGAGAGAATAATACTGAGTTTATTGATTGTGAATGATTGAATCATTGTACACATATATAACATGATATGGAATATTCTAAATATGGGCCTAGATATGGGCCCTGATAGAATATGGGCTAACACTCCCCGCAGTCCGAGCGACGAAATTGCGAAAGCTCAGACTGGAGTAGCAAAACTAAAAGATAAAAAACAAAACATTAACATAATAAAAGCATAATTTTAGTCGACTCGTAACAAAACCGTACCAACGATCGATTTTAGTCGACTGGTACCAACGATCGGCTAAGTTGACTGGTAATCTTTTTGTACCAACGGTCAACATTAGGGACTGGTACCAACGGTCAACTTTAGTCGACTGGTAACAAATCCGTACGAACGGTCGACTAACAAACAAAAATTTTTCTTTCTTTTTTTTTCTTTTTTTTTTTTTTGTACCGGACCCCACATGCATCTTTTAAAAAACATAATTATTATACACACCCTCCTTTTGCTTTTAGCTTTTACCCTACCACAATTTATTTCCACTCACCAAACGAATCCTCACTGCATCTCCAATATCTTACATCTTTTTGTTTTCTCAAAGCTTGAACCCCACTCAACAAAGGGTGTTCTTTTTTAACCAAATAATTGAATGCCACTTTTTAACTTTACCGATTAACAAACCCAACTAATTGAGGACACCCTCACTCACTTCACTCTCAAACAAACAAGTCAACAAAAAAATTGAAGAACAGCGGCAAGAGCGTCAAGTCCACTGGTCAGGCGACGAGAGGAACAATGATTACAGCAACAACAAAAAAACTATCCGTGACCAAGCACGAATAACCACAGTCGTGTGGATTTGTGACCGAGCACAAATCACCAACACGTAGAATAAAGGGATGACTGGGAAAAGTTTAGAAGGAGCGGCCAAACTCGAATAGAAATCCACAGCAACCACGACCTAGACTTGAATCATTCACACAATCTTTGCTCTAAATCCTTAAAAACAAACGGACCCATGATCCCCCGAATGGCAGTAAGATGGTGATGGAGTGGCGATGACAGGCAGCGGTGACAGTGACCAAAAATGGGTGGTGGCGGCTGAACTTGATGGTGAGGTGGGTGGCGGCTGGAGAGAATAATAAAGATAGAGAGAATAATACTGAGTTTATTGATTGTGAATCATTGTACACATATATAACATGATATGGAATATTCTAGATATAGGCCCTGATACAATATGGGCTAACAAAGACAAAATGCATTGGAGGTTGTTACAAAAATTATGTCATGGCTTCCGGATGCAACATGGAGTGCCAATGAATTGACGGTCACAACTTTATTCAATATTCTGTGATAAATCATTCAGAGAAGATTTATAGCCTGCTATATCAAATGAGTGAACACAAGAATATATATAAAACAATTAAAGACTAGTCAGGGAATAACCTCTTGCATTTGGGTGCAAGGTTGGCACCTACCAACAAATTGAATCTATTATCAGGGGCAGCTTTGCAAATACAACGCAAATTACAGTGGTTCAAGGTAAAATTCTTTAGCTAATAACTAAACATTTGAGTTTTATTCAACATGCCGAAAGTTGTTAAGACCCTTAGACCCATTATTATGTATCTAGCATGGTTAACATGTCATAATCTTGTAGGAAGTCGAAGGATTTCTATGTCCCCTAAACCGCATACAAAAGAACTCAGATGACGAAACACCTCAGATGGTATTCACAAGGGAACATAAGGACTTGGTAATCGAGGGTGAAAATGGATGAAGTCCACTGCTGAGTCGTACACAATAACAGCAGCGCTCATC
This sequence comes from Chrysanthemum seticuspe, assembly GCA_019973895.1. Taxonomy (NCBI): domain Eukaryota; kingdom Viridiplantae; phylum Streptophyta; class Magnoliopsida; order Asterales; family Asteraceae; genus Chrysanthemum; species Chrysanthemum seticuspe. The sequence continues at coordinate 312,292,223 of BPTQ01000005.1, forward strand.
ACCACAGTTGTGTTTGCAGCAGCCATTACTGTGCCCGGCGGAAACAATCAGGAATCTGGGATACCCATTTTTACTCACAAACCAGCCTTCGTGATATTTGCATTGTCAGATGCCGTATCATTATTCACATCTGTTACGTCCTTGTTGATGTTTTTATCCATCCTTACTGCACGTTTTGCTGAACAGGACTTTCTCTTCAAGTTGCCTAAAAGGTTGATAATAGGTCTAGCCATGTTGTTCATCTCAACAACAGCAATGATCATAGCTTTTGGAGCAACATTGTTCCTTGTGTTTGGACACGAGAACTTGTGGGTGCTTATTCCAATAGGTGCATTGACATGCCTTCCAATCACGTCTTTTGTGACCTTGATGTTTCCTCTTATCGCGGACTTGATAAGTGCCACATATGGTCGTAGTATATTTGTTAAAAAGAAATCTGATGAGTACTTTTTCTGAAGTTTATATATCTGTAATGGTCATTCCCAAAGGATATTGCTTAATCTTGTTAAATGTATAAATAATATATCAGAGCATCGTTCTATCATTCAATGGTTTCTTATCATCTTATGTGTGTACTTTCAAAGTATTATTTATACCTTTGAGATGATCCATAGCTTATCTAGAGCATGATCATCAAAATTAAAGATGTATGATTTTGTACATGCGTTATAAACATATAACTAATTAATGTATAACTTATGCTTTCAACATTATTAGCTAATTGCCATATCATGTCAAATTCACCACTCTCATTCTTTGAGTGAAATAGAAAACACTTTCCAGATATCACAGACACAAGTATCAGCCTTTGTTATGTAATCACCTGACATGAGTGGTGGAACCAAGAAACAAATTCCTAGGGGGCACCACATAGGTGGATTAAGTAACGAGTCAGGTTAGTTGGTCAGTTCCGTTTGAGATAAAAACACTGGTTTAAGCCAAACTGATCAGGATTAACAAACTACTGAGTAACATATTAGACCAATCCCCGCCCTCGTGTCAGGGGCGGATCTGCAAGCATAGCCCTGGACATAGTATCGATACTACAACTTAAGATATATGGTACGTTATTCTACTAGTATATGTGATTTGAGAAACAGTAGAGTTTAGCAAATCTTAAACCAAAATCGGGCATGACTGAGGAAGGCTGTCTTCGGAGAATGTTTATATCACCTAAGAGCCATGGCACAATTTTGTAACTTATAATGACCAAATTGACTCCAAAAAAGAATAAAATACTGTGCAATATACTAAAGTGAAGCATTACAAATAGGAAATGCACTACTATAATACGACACAAGTCCTTATAAGATATAAGAACATACTAGATCACCTTTATAAACACAAGAACAGATAACAAGATTATTCAGGATTGATAGGCTATTATTTTGAGTTACAATTTTACAAATATAAATGTGCATGTGTTTATTGGAAAGAGCTGGGCTTTAGCGCTTTACATCTCAAGAGTAAAAACCCAGAACTATGGGCTATCATGCATAACATATATCATGGACCCGTGTTGATTACGGCCCGTGTGATTTATATAACGCCAATCGTTTATATAATAAAAAGAATTACATCATTTTAGAGAAAAATTGGTGCTCTTTTGTAGGTATGAACTAGACTAGTGTTTGAAGTTTTAGAGAGGTGATAGTGGTTCCAGTAGGCCAAGTGTTCTTTGCATATTGATTGAATCTTAACATGGCTGTTTTGGTTTTAGACGTGCAGAAAAAATAAAGGGGTGTTTGGCTTTGCTTACTGATGTAGAAACAACAACAACAAATATGTATAAACGATGTATATTGATTCAAGTATGGATGATACAAAGTCTACACTGCCTCTCCCTATTTATACGTTACGAAACGTCACCACAAAAGCAGTTATCGCGTTTCAATATAACCTAAGAGGCGTATCCTAAATCTAAAAGTCACAATGGGTTAACAGAACCATTTTGACCCCGTTTTGGCCCAAAGCCCATACATGTTCTAGGATTTTGCCAAACTAAACTATACATAATCATACGTTTTATCTCGCAAACATAAATACATATTTAACGTTCTAAATAAATAACAAAAAGATTTCAAACATTAAACAAACAATGTCCCCCTTAATGTGTAAGTCTTTTTACGTCGTCCATCTTTTCTTTTGCTTGATGATTGTGAAATCATCCTCTTGGTGTATCCTTCTTGTCCGTCCAAACATCCTCGTTGCCATGCATCTTGAGAACTTGTCCTTGTGCATTTCCTTCCAATGACCACTGCCCATTCGACCCATCTTCAATCTTTGGGGTCTTCCCATAGCCTTCCTTCTTGGCTATCACAAGTTTGTCCTTGCCTCGGGCTCGTTATGTAGTCTCGAAATAACACCTTATTAAGTCAATGTGTTTCTTGTAACATTCTCTTAATTCCTCATCTTGTTCTCGTTCTAGACCGTGTATTAGTGCAACATTTCCCCATTTGTTACCAAACGTAACTCCAAGATAGCCTCCTAGACTACCTATTATCATATAAAGACCAAGTAAATCGATATTTATACCTTTGATGACGGGGGGCAAGGGTTCCACCATGATTCGACCAAGATAGACTTGGTAAAACCATTTTACCATCTCTTCAAAATGTTTGGTTAAAACGTTCCAATTCTTGTATACTAAATTATCATCTTCGATCATGATTAAAAACGAAATAAACTTCTTAAATGAATTAACCTTCATTACGTAGAGAGTTCCATTCATGCTTAAGAATTCGCCATCCAAATATTCATGGATCATCCCCTCCTTCCATTCGAGATAATCTAATCCCTTTATATTGATGCAAGCGTCTTTTGGATCAATTGACTCATAGTAATTTTTCAAAAATCTGTCGTGCTCCTTGACCATCGAACTTGACTCCACTTCGACGTTCTTTCCTTTGTCGTGCCCCATCTCTTCTTCCTTAAACATGTAAGAGACTTTACACGAGTCGTCTTTGTAAGTAATTTCGAAACCTTGTGCCAAATGTTGTTTGGCGCTAAGTACATTTAAACTTGCCTCCGGTGTATATGAAACACATGGGATTACCATCTTCTTCTCGTTTGTCTCAACAAACGCTTCACCTATACCATATGAGAAAATAATTTTTTTCTCATCTTCCTCCTTTCCTTCCATCGAAAACTTTGGTTTGAGTCTCCTGAATAATGACTTTGTCGGGCACATATGATTGTTATATGTGTCGCTAATGTACCATATGTGGTTCCAGTTTGCGTATTTCGTACCCTTGATCATGTGGGTTGTTTTGACATGGACATTTTCAGGATACTTGGGGTTCCTTTCTTCCTGTTTAGTAATCGTATGGTGTGGGGTCTCTTTGTTTTTGCACTTCCAGAAATAGTGCCCACGTTTTCTACAGGCATAACACCTTGCTCTCTTTTCCTTCCTCGTTACAGCCTCGTATCCCTTTGAAGCGCTGTGTGCTTTAATTTCAAGCAATCTCCTCTTGAGTAATTCCTTGGTCTCGTAAGAAATTCTCCTACGTGGTTTGTAAGGTAACGAACCACTTGAACTTGGCCTTTCCCAAGACTTTGAATCCTGTCTCTGATGCCACTGATGGAAACGAGTTCCACTAGGCCAAGTGTTCTTTGCATATTGATTGAATCTTGACATGGCTGTTTTGGTTTTAGACGTGCAGAAAAAATAAAGGGGTGTTTGGCTTTGCTTACTGATGTAGAAACAACAACAACAAGTATGTATAAACGATGTATATTGATTCAAGTAAGGATGATACAAAGTCTACACTGCCTCTCTCTATTTATACGTTATGAAACGTCACCACAAAAGCAGTTATTGCGTTTCAATATAACCTAAGAGGCGTATCCTAAATCTAAAAGTCACAATGGGTTAACAGAACCATTTTGACCCGTTTTGGCCCAAAGCCCATACATGTTCCAGGCTTTTGCCAAACTAAACTATACATAATCATACGTTTTATCTAGCAAACATAAGTACTATTTAACATTCTAAATAAATAACAAAAAGACTTCAAACATTAAACCAACATGGCTTATGAATCTTTAGATGGAATTGCGGAAGAATCGCAACTTTATGTGTTTTACATGATTCGTTAAGTTGTTGGTTGTTCATTTTGCAAAATTCAGAAATGAATCTTACCTGAAAGAATATTTTTGTATTTTTTATATATTGTTAATGACGTATGGACTGACAAAGATCAAGGCTTCAATGTTTTGGTGAGATCAGAGAGTATGTCAAATTTGTTACCCTCCAAGTCAAGGTATCTCTCTCTTTTTCCCGTTAATGATAGCACTCTCTTATTTGGCATATATTTGATGTTGAGAACAATAAAGGGATATGATGTTTCATGTTTGCCGTTTCTGTGCCGGAACTTCACTAACAGGTTATATACCAAAACGTCCTAAATTTCGAAGTTTTATAAGATATATATGGGGTGTTTTATGTGTACTGTTCAAAAACTAAAGTTCCTTAATTAATTTGAATACTGGAAACTTTTTAACTGATAATAAGACAAGTCATGCAAACAATTCTTTCTTTGGTGCGTTGAACCAAGGGACTCTAATGTGGTTAAATGAGTTTTCTAGCTGTATTATATGATTCAATAAGTTTATTATTATGTTATTAATTTGTTTGTTACTGCTTAAAGTCATCGGTTCAGATTATGTAAGAAAGAATTTGGGTTTACTTTTAGATGGTACCATCGGATTCAAATAGGTTGGAAATCCTTGAAAGCTACAAATAAAAGGATGTTGATTTTGTTTTATGATATTGATTATTTGTAGCATGGAAGTCAATTCTAAATTTTTTGGCAGAATAACCACAAGTGATTGCCAAAGGATTGAACAGATGGATGTGAAAATGGCCACAAAAGGTGGACCAGTCTATAAAAATTTAGGAAGGTTAAAATATCAACTTCATGAGGGTTACTTATTTCGATATTAGAGCGTCTGGTGTCATCACACAAAATGCACACCTTTCCTAGGTGGACACCAAATGGCTTGAGCCATTTCGGTGCCATGACATTATGTGAGATGAGAAGATCATAGTAAAGATTGGTTTGAAAGAAGACGCGGGTGTTTTGGTTTTGGGAGTTATGTGAGACATTATGAGAGATAAGAAGATCATAGTAAAGATTGGTTTGAAATTGTGCATAAAATGAAGAAGTGTTAAATTTTGGGGTATCAATCTGTGGCAAACATATCATTCTATCAATTGCTAATGGCTTTCAAGTTATGTTCATTGCAGAGATTCTACAGGGGTCAATCATGGACAAAGAATAAAAGGTTTAAAGTTCTGAGATGCTCGTTTCTGCTGAAGCTATTCTCATTTCTGCTGATGAGTCATTTATAGCCGTTAGAGGGGTCTTAGTGTATCTTAATCTCCTATTTAATAAGTCCCTTAATCTAGGGTTAGACACACTTGAGTGTGCAGTCATTGTATCACACTCTTCTCTTCTTTCTGATCATTTCATTGATCTTGTCTTGTCTTTGTACTTACATGATTATTGTCTCTTTGACATTAATCTAATCTTGTAACATTTTGGATACTATTGTAAACTTAATCTAAGCTGACTATTGTGGCTTAGGTTAGAATAAAGGTTCTATTGATCATCTTGTGTTGCTTATACTTTCGTACATGGTATCAGAGCTTCAGGCTCATTGACTCTCTTCGGCAACGAATTGGTGGTTTGGGGTTATTGCTATTGGCATAATCACTGGTTATCTTCTACTTACAATTAGCCCTAGACTAAGTGAATCTAGGGTAATTGTGATTTGTTCTTCCGCTGCATATTTCTCTGTAATTCTAAGTCTTATCTCTTCTTCAAACATACAGTACTTAAGTCTTTGTGGGTGCAAACGGGTAGACTAACATCTTGATCTGCCACCTTTGAGTGGTACGAATACCTGCTCTGGTTTACCCTAGTCCACAGGCTTGGTGCTTGTTGTTTCTTATATACAAAGTCTTATTTATTTGTCTATTTGCTCTTATTATTATCTCTGTCTGTGATTCTCTGTCTGTCTTATTATATCTGTCTATTTTTATTGTTTACATTATGGCTATTGGTGATGATATTATTGGTGGTGGTGGTTCTTCCACTGAGAAAAGCTTATCCTTTGGTGATGCTTTGTATTTTTCACCCCAACAATACCAATGGTACTCCCATGATTTCTATTAAACTCACTGGAACTGAAAATTATAAAATATGGAATATGGCCATGACCTTTGCTTTAAGGAACCATAATAAGTTAGGGTTTATTGATGGTACTTGCATAAGAAATGATTTGAACCCCAGTCTTGCTAATCAATGGGATACTTGTAACTCTGTTGTGGTTACTTAGATTCTTAACTCTCTCAGCCCTGAACTATTTGCTGGTGCTATCTTTGCTAAAACTGCTTATGAAATGTGGAATGATCTTAAAGATACTTATGATAAGGTTGATGGTTCAACTATTTTTAATTTGCATAAAAATATAAACTCTCTTAGTCAAAGTGGGTCCTCTCTTGCTGATTATTATAACAACCTTAATTCTTTATGGAAACAATTTGATTGTATGATTAGCTTGCCTCCCTGCACTTGTGAGGCTGCAAAACATTTTGAAAAACACAATCAGCTAATCAAGTTAATGCAATTTCTTATGGGTCTTGATGATTCCTATCTCCCCATCAGAAGCAATATTTTAACCAGAGATCCTTTACCTAATGTCAAAACTGCTTTCTCTGTTGTCCCTGGAGTAGAATCTCACAGAAATGTTTCATCTGGGTATAGCTCTACTAAACCCAATGCTACAGCCTTTGCTGCAAAAACTTCTGATGGTGGAAAATTTTTTGATAACAAAAAAGGTTTTAACAACAAAGTTTCTAGTTTTAATTCTGGTAACAGCTCAAATAGCAGAGGACCAAACATGAATCTCAAATGTACTAATTGCAAAAAACCTGGTCACACTATTGATAGATGTTATGATCTTGTTGGTTATCCTGCTGGATATGTTAAAAGGAATTTTAATGGTAAACCTTTCAGCAGTAACAATGTTTCTGCTGAAACCAATCATATCACTGATAATAGTGCTAGCAACTCTCCTGTCTCCTTGTCTAATGAACAGCTCTCCAGACTTATGAGTCTTCTCAATGACAACAATGTGTCATCTGCTAATGACAACTTGGCAGGTAAAAATTTTTCAGGAACCTTCTTTAATGGCAGTGTCAAGTTTAATGTAAACTTCAACAAATTTTTTAACAACAACACAAAATCCTTATCTGGAAACATCAGTCTTGGTTGGATTGTTGACTCTGGTGCAAATCAGCACATGACTGTGTCTGAAAACTTTTTAATCAATGTTGTTAACATTTCAAATCTTGGCTTAACTGTTGGACATCCCAACGGTACTCAGGCCTTAATTACTAAAATTGATGATTTAAAGGTCAATAATGACCTAACTCTTTTTGATGTTCTAGTTGTTCCTGAGTATAATGTTAGTCTGCTGTCTGTTCATAAAATTGCTAGAGACAATAAGATGTTTGTTGGGTTTAATGAATCTAATTGCTATATACAGGATTTACATCAAAAAAGGATTGTGGGGATTGGTAAACAATACAATGGGTTATATATGTTTGATATTGATTCTACATGTAAGATTATCTCTAATAACTGCATATCTATTTGTCATGTTTCTAGAAATCTCTGGCATCAAAGACTTGGTCATCCCTCTGACCAAGTCCTACACATACTTAAACCCACTCTTAAATTTGATAGTACATCTGAAACAGATCATCTCTGTGATACTTGTAATAAAGCTAAACAAACCAGGGAACCATTCCCTCTAAGTGAACATAAATCAACTAAAATTGGTCAACTTGTTCATCTTGATGTATGGGGACCATATAAAGTCACTAGCAGAGATGGATACAAATATTTTTTTAACCATAGTTGATGACTATTCCAGGGCAGTGTGGGTTTATATGCTTAAGGGGAAGGATGATGTTTATGTTTCCATTGTTAACTTTACTCATATGCTATCAAATCAATTTGAACACAATGTTAAGATTTTTAGAAGTGATAATGGGACATAATTTGTCAATAATAAACTTCAACACTTTTTCCATGAAAAAGGAATTTTAAATCAAACTTCTTGTGTTTATACACCACAACAAAATGGTATTGCAGAAAGGAAACATAGGCATCTCCTTAATGTAGCTAGATCCCTTATGTTTCAGGGGGAATTACCTCTATATCTTTGGTCTGAATGTGTTCTAACTGCTGCCTATGTCATAAACAGGTTACCCTCTTCAGTTCTGTCTGGCAAGTCCCCCTTCTTCCTTGTGTATGGGCATGACCCTTCACTCTCTCTCCTTAGAGTCTTTAGCTGCTTATGCTATGCCACCATTTTCAACATCTCTGATAAATTTGGTAGCAGGTCTGAAAAAAGTGTTCTTATTGGTTACTCAAATGAGAAAAAAGGCTATAAACTCTTGAGCCTAGAAACAAAAAATATCTTTTACTCCAGAGATGTCAAATTTTATGAAACTGTTTTTCCCTTCAAAATGAAAAATACCTTATCAAAACCTTTTGTTGAAACCTTTGTGCCAAAAGATTTAAATCACAAAAATTTCTTTGACTCACAAATAAGTCCCAATGATGAAGGGAGAGTGACATCCTATGATGATGGCACAGTGGTAAGTCATCCTACTAGGATTGACGAACCAGTTGCAACATCTATAGATGAAAATACACACCCTGAGGGCACCATATCACATGAATCACATCCTGCTAATGCATCTTCTGATTCTACTGATACAACACCCGATTCTGCTGAACAAGAAAGAGGCTTTCCAGCCACTACTGCTAGAAGGTCAACCAGAGTCTCTAAGTTGCCCAGTAATCTTAACGACTTTATTGTAGAAGGAAAAGTGAAATATGGTGTTGAAAAGGTTGTTAATTACTCTAATCTTAACAAAGATAATTACTGCTTTGCGTCTAGCCTTAATAAAAGCATTGAACCTACCTGTTATGAATAAGCTATCCTTGATAGTAATTGGGTTGATGATATGAACTCTAAAATTGAGGCCTTAAATGAAAACCATGCTTGGGATATAACTAATCTACCTCCTAATAGAACTCCTATTGGCTACAAATGGATCTTTAAAATCAAATATAAAGCCAATGGTGAAGTTGATAGATACAAGGCTAGATTAGTTGTTAAAGGCTATAACCAAAGGGAAGGAATAGACTATGATGAAACTTTTTCTCCTGTTGTGAAAATGTCTACTGTTAGCTGTCTTATTGCCTTAACTGTAAAAAACAAATGACCTCTTTTTCAACTTGATGTTAACAATGCTTTTCTGTATGGAGATCTTGATGAGGATATCTATATGACCATCCCCAAAGGGTTCTGTAATGAGAACAATAAGAATAAAGTTTGTAAACTTGTCAAGTCTCTATATGGCCTAAAACAAGCTCCCAGGAAATGGAATGAAAAACTTGTCAGTGTTTTAAAAGAAAATAACTTTGTTCAATCTGTTAATGACCACTCTTTGTTCACCAAAACAGAGAATAACAAGTTTATTGCTCTGCTTGTTTATGTGGATGATATTGTCCTTACTGGAAACTGCATTGATGAGATAAACCTATTCAAAGAGTTTCTAAAATCAAAATTTCATATTAAAGACTTGGGAAATTTAAAATATTTTCTTGGCATTGAGGTTTTATGACATTTGTCTCTCCCAAAGAAAATATTGTCTTGAACTCCTCAAAGAATTTGGCCTTCTTGGGTGCAAACCTGTGTCCACTCCTATGGAACCCAACTCTGTCCTTCCATACATTCCCACTGCTGATGATCCCTTACTTGTCAACATCACTGGTTATCAGAAGTTACTTGGGAAACTTATCTATCTCACCCATACAAGACCTGACATCTCATACTCAGTTCATTGTCTGGCACAATATATGCATTCTCCCTTGAAATCTCATCTGGAATGTGCCCTCAATGTTTTGAGATATCTAAAAGGAGCTCCAGGAAAAGGTCTAAGGTACAATTTCAGCAACTCTGAAAATCATCTTGAAGGATATAGTGATGTTGATTGGGCCAAATGCAAGAAAACCAGAAAATCTGTCACAGGGTATTGTGTTTTCTTTAATGATTGTCTGATCTCATGGAAAAGTAAAAAACAAAATACTCTTTCAAAATCTTCCATAGAAGTAGAGTATAGATCTATGTCTACTGCTGCCTGTGAAATCATTTGGATTCAAAAAATCTTAAAGGATCTAAAAGTTGATATTAATCTCCCTGTTAATCTTTTTTGTGATAACAAATCTGCTTTACTTGCTGTCAACCCTGTTTTTCATGAAAGATCAAAACACTTTGAAATTGATGTTCACTTCATCAGGGAAAAAATTGCTAGAGGTGTTATAAGTGCTAAAAAGATTGGCTCTTCAAACCAAACTGCAGACATACTCACTAAAAACCTCCCTGTCTATCAGCATAAATTTTTGTGTGAAAAATTGATATTGTTTGATATGTTTGCCCATCAGATTAAGGGGGAATGTTAAATTTTGGGGTATCAATCTGTGAAAAACATGTCATTCTATCAATTGCTAATGGCTTTCAAGTTATGTTCATTGCAGAGATCCTACGGGGGTCAATCATGGACAAAGAATAAAAGGTTTAAAGTTCCAAGATGCTCGTTTCTGCTGAAGCTATTCTCATTTCTGTTGATGAGTCATTTATAGCCGTTAGAGGGGTCTTAGTGTATCTTAATCTCCTATTTAATAAGTCCCTTAATCTAGGGTTAGACACACTTGAGTGTGCAGTCATTGTATCACACTCTTCTCTTCTTTCTGATCATTTCATTGATCTTGTCTTGTCTTTGTACTTACATGATTATTGTCTCTTTGACATTAATCTAATCTTGTAATATTTTGGATACTATTGTAAACTTAATCTAAGCTGACTATTGTGGCTTAGGTTTGTATAAATGTTCTATTGTTCATCTTATGTTGCTTATACTTTCGTACAAGAAGTAATTGGGTATTTATAGAGTAAATGTTTAGATTTTTAAAAGAAGAAGAAAAACTTTTTTTCTTTTGATAAAGTCACCAAACGGTCACTTTTTGTGCCGTTGGTGTTTGTTTTTTTGTGCCAAGGGAAGCCAACGACTCGGTCGTTATAAAGACCGAGTCTTTGTTTTTTGCTGCCTAAGACACGTCCCCAAAGGGGGTGTAAGGCTGGGTATAACGCATGAGATGCGTCGCCCTTGGGGTCGACCGACGCCGAATACCGATGCACTACGGGTGGTCTTATAAATGCATGTTTATGCCTGGACAAAGATACACAAAATATATCTGATTAAGCTTTTTCAAACAGAAACATTTGAGTATTCCTTAATGTACTTCCCCCTCTAAAGTGTGACTTAAATTACAACCTAAATGGACTTTGACCCGTCCTGATATCGAGGTACGTGCCAAATAAAATTGAAAAGGATTAGTATATATGACTTCGATGTTTTTTCTACCACTACTATTTCATTGTAAGTAGATGGGTAAGAGATAAAAAGAGGAGCAGAGTGTTGGCAGCTGCAACTGCTGTGGCATGGCTCAAGTTGGTTGTTAAGTTGGTAAACATAAGCCACGTTGATTTCTGATAAGCACACACAATGCTTTCCTTAAGTATAAAACACGAACATATAAGTATTCCTAATCTATAGATAATATGACTTAATATTAGGTTTTGGTCTCACGTGAACCATTGGTTGGCAAATACCTGGATGACACATCGTTAAATATAAATCACATTCTATAAATAACAAATTTCCACTATGAGCCCTCTTGGCGTCACACACCAACCATGGTTTCTCTAAAATCATCAACAATGGATATCTTTTGTGACAATGCTAGTCTCAGTGTCTCATTACCGTTAGGGTCATTTAGAACCAATGAACCATATTGACTATCAAGGTCAAATAAACTGCTTAGATATACGAAATAAATTAAACCTTATAATTTTAGCTTCAAAATTGTTCAAAATGCTCTACAACTTTATGCTATTGCAGAAACCTATCAAATTTAATACTATAGTAACTTGAGTCAAATCAGTTAAATGTCGATCCGGCGATTGTTTTTAGTTAGTTTGACTTCAGAAGTCAAAAACCGGGTTTTAAATATTTATATAAATCTTCTTTATTTCATGTTGTGGCCTCTTGCGTAGCAAGGTAAACAACAAGTAGTCTCGAGGTTAATGCTCATTTGTATTTTGGCAAAAGTTTGATAGATCTCGGGATGATAGCAACCTCTTAAGAGACGACCTCAGTTATGCCAATGTAGATTGAGCGAGTGGTGAGTCGGTTACGGGTTATATTCATTTGAGAGTTAATCACTAGACAATGATAGCTTTAAAGGGTAATCATGTTGATGTTTCTAGGAGAGGCAAAGTATATGATCATGTCCACTATATCACTTTATTACTTTAACACTTTACCTTTTTATCACTTTATTACAAATCTTAATAATGCATAACTCCATTATTTGAGTTTTGTACTTTTGTATATGAACTAGTTTCTGTCTTTTCTCTCCTCATTGTTCATACTAAACAATGATATCCCCAATGAATATTCATAACATAATCTTTGAGTAGCGGGTCAAATAAGATAATTTATGTTAATCCATTTAACATAAGAAAATAGGGATTTTAAATTATAGTGGGTGTTTTTTTAAGCTTATATAATTTCGGCTTATATTTTATAAGCCCTAATTTTCTGCCTAATTCTAAAACTTATGGGTTTATATGAGTTAATCATTTCATAATAAACTTATATGATCCCACAAGTCTCAAAATCAGCGAAGATTGGGACTTATGAAATATAAGGCCAAAAACAAATAAGCTCATAAGCCAAGCTTTAAAAAAACAAAAAAATTGATTGTATGCACTGGGAATGGAAAAACTAATTTAGTTGACATTCAAAATATATATAACGCACATAACACGGTCCATGGGTTTCCGGGAATGCTTGGGAGCATTGATTGTATGCACTGGGAATGGAAAAACTGTCCCGTTGGGTGGCAAGGGCAATTTCATAGAGGTGATAAAAAATATCCAACTATTATGCTTGAAGCCGTTGCATCATACGATTTATGGATTTGGCATGCATTTTTTGGGGTAGCGGGTGCGAATAATGATTTAACTATTTTGAATAAGCTAAGAAGAGTCATGTACACGTGCATCATATTGCATAACATGATTTTAAAAGATCAAAAGTTTGCGATATCTGAAATGAGCGAAATTTATGTTTGTCCGCGAGCAAATATACAACGGACATGGATTGAACGATGCGATATACAACGAAAGAATGCCAAAGAACTGCGTGATAAAGCAACGCACGCAAGACTTCAACGAAATATCATTGAGCATGTTTGGCAACTTCATCAGCAACAACAACATTAGTTTAAATTTCGTATGTTTTTTTATTTCGCAATGTATTTTAAATTTCGTATGTTTTTTTATTTCACAGTGTGTTTTTTTTTATGTTGTATTTTTATTTTAAATGAATGAAATGAATTTAGTTGTGTTTGGAAAATATGGAAAAGAAATAAAATAAGAGTGGGTGAGGCCCAAATGAAGAGAAGTGAGTAAGTTGTGATTGAGGGGTATTTTTTAGTTAGTGTGTTAGAGTGATGTGGAGGTGATGTGGCACACGTAGGGCCCAAATGAAGTGAAGTGGGCATGTCATGACACCCCTTGCTCTAATGGACAATAGACAACATAATGGTGTGGGTAGGTTTTGGCTAACCAGCACAGTCACATTCCTAGCACCCTTTATATAGTATGTTAATAAGAAGGAAGTTGGAGCATTGGCGGATTGATGGGTTATGCACGTCATTCTGGCTGGATAAATGGGTAGGAGAGACTTGCATGCGTGACCGTTTTCCTAGGTTGTATCATTTAGAAATTAATAAGGGGGTCATGGTGGGTCATAAGGGCAGGCGGATTGATGGAGTGTGGGAATGGTGTTGGGATTGGACTCGGCCTCTAAGGGGTAGGGCTGAAGGGGAATTTAATAATCTTATAGATTTAGTGTCAGATGTTGTTCTAGATCAGAATGTGAAAGATGTGTGGTGGTGGAAATTAGATGTAAAAGGTGCGTTCTCGGTTAAGGCTTTGTCCCGATGGATTGAGGAGCATCAAGCTATGGGGTCCGCAGGCACTTATGAAACGTCATGGAATAATATTGTTCCTAGAAAAGTTAATGTGTTTGTTTGGAGAGCTGCAATAGGTAGACTCCCGGTACGTGTGGAGCTCGATAAAAAAGGTATAGATCTTGATTCATTACTTTGCCCTTGCTGTGAAAGTGTCGTGGAGTCAGTCGACCATTCTTTGGTGTTGTGTGAAAAAGCATTGAGTGTGTGGGATAGGCTGTTTGCGTGGTGGGGGATTGGCCCAGTTGATACATTTACCATAAAAGATTTGTTGTGTCATAATGGCAACCCGACAATGAACAAGGATGTTAAGTCGTTGTGGCAAGCTACTGTTTGGGTGAGTGCATACCTCATATGGAAAAGTAGAAACATCAAGGTTTTTAGAGGTAAAATGGATAGTAGTTCAAGACTATTTCAAGACATCCAATTGAAGGCGTTTGAATGGATCAGTAGAAGGTCTAAGAAAATTAATATTCGATGGGAGAGATGGTTAGAAAGACCTCAAAGTTGTGTTGGTATACCAAGGCTTAATCGTTGATGTGGGTTGCTGCTTGTGGGGTTGCTTGGTTTGAGTGTGGTGTTATTGTTTGACCTTTCTGAGAGGGTGTAGTTTTTGTCGGTTGATTTCTGGCGAGCTGCTTCTTGTTTCACATATCTCATGTGCTAGATAGCTTTTTGGTAGTGTTTGTCGTGTGTTTTGTGGTTAAGTCCCTCGTCTGAGCTTGTGCTTTGTGCTTCTTGGGGGTTTGTCCCTTGAGGTGTTTTTTTTGTTGGTTAATAAATTCTGCCTTTCAAAAAAAAAAAAAAAAAAAAGTTGGAGCATTGGCATAAAGAAATTAAAACATTATATACAAATAACTTAGATAAGTGATGGCTGCAGCTTCAACTTCGAATCAAAGCTTTATAGTTGAAGTTGGAGAATATAATCAATACCCATACCCTTCACACGTTATTGCCCCAAATTTTGTTACTTTGAAGCTGAATTTTAGAAACGAGTACGAATTGTGGAATACACAGATGTTATGTCTGTTATCGAGTCATGATATGCTCGGTTTCATCGATGGTCAGTTTCCAAGTCCTTCTGATGGAAAGGGGAAGGCTAAAGAGGGAGATATGAAGGCATGGTACAGATCGGATTCGCTCGTGAAAGGCTGGATACTTGGCTCACTCTCCAAACAAACAGCCATGAGCGTTGTCAATCGTCTCACATCCATACACAAAAAGGCAGAGTTTACTGCAAAAGATGTGTGGGATGAACTACAACGTAAATATGGTCCTTCTACTCTTGAGCAAGCAACCGCAGGTATCATCTCTTATTAATTTGCTGATATAAGATTATATCAAATTTGAGATTTAGAAATCTTCTGATAGAATTTATTAAATTTTTTTAACACAAAAAGAAGATGCAAAATCAGAGGACTGGTCAAAAGAAGCGCTGACAGGTGAAGACAAACAATATATTTATAAGTCTATTCTACGAGGAACACAAGGATTTGATTGGCAAGAAGTTAGGCTCCGTTTCAGCCGAGCGAAGCTTACACCCACGGCCAAAATCACAAATAATGGCAGCACGGCACTCCATGTAGCAGTAGGCTCTTCTATCACAAATAATAGTCATGAAGTATTAGAGAAATTGTTAAAAATGACACCTGCAGAGAACAAACTACTAGATCTTAAAAATTCCGACGGAAGCACGCTACTTCATGTTGCTGCTATTGTTGGTAACACTAAAGCTGTTGACATCTTGGTGACAAGAAACCCAGAATTTCTATTAGCCAAGGACAATGAGGGTCACACGCCACTTGCTTTATCTCTTTCTAATGTGCATTCTGAGACGTCTTACTGTTTGTTGAATCACATCAAAGCAAAAGGGTATGATGCTGTGCTTTCTGGCAAAAGTGGCGAGGATCTTATGGTTCTTGCAATTTCTTCTAAAGATTTTCGTAAGTGTCTTATGTTGTCTTCAAAAGCTTTTCATCCGTGACACGGCTAACTCTTTTAAATATATAGGCTTAGCAAAAAAGATGCTTAAAGACAAAGAACCCGCACATAGTGACGCTGTCTTGATGGCTCTAGCTCAATACTTCCCACCTGATCTCAACTATTGGGAATGGAAAGGCGGAGCCTGCTTAGGTATGCTGATTCCTAATGAATGTTTCTTTAACTTTTCAATCTATCATTAAGCCTTAATACACCAATTTTTGATCTACTTTGCAGCCTTCTTGGACGAGATTGAAGAGAGAATAATCAGATACCTAAGTTGGTCATGTAGATCCGTGGTTCTAATGACAATTGTATTATTTGTATATATCATGATCGGTAGGTTATTAGATAATAATATGTCATTGTTTGTAACATACTGGTTCATAACCTTACAATTCTAACAATCATTCCTTCTTTTGAACCAGGCCTGATAATAATTTTTGGGTGTTATATCTTCAGGGCGATTGGTAAGGCGAATCAATAGGTACAATAAGAGAAAAAGAATTTATTTGTTTACTTGAAATTTTTATTTGGCTTTATGTTGCAGTACGGCCATTCATTGAAGATAAATTTCAAAGTCATGAAGATGCTACCGATTTATTTAATAGTGAATGCTATAGGATTTATCACACATCCAACGGTTACCATCACTTTTACACCAATCCGATTTTTGAAGCCACAAGACAAAATGCATTTGAGGTTGTTACAAAAATTGTGTCATGGTTTCCGGATGCAATATTGAGTGCCAATGAAGACGGGCACAATTTTATTCAATATTCTGTGATAAATCGTTCAGAGAAGATTTACAGCATGCTATATCAAATGAGTGAACACAAGAATATTTATAAAACAATTAAAGACGCTTCAGGAAATAACCTCTTGCATTTAGCAGCAAGATTGGCACCTATCAACAAATTGAATCTATTATCAGGGGCTGCTTTGCAAATACAACGCGAATTACAGTGGTTCAAGGTAAGATTATTTAGCTAATGACTCAAAATTTGAATTTTATTCAAGATGCAGAAAGTTGTTAAGACCCTTAGACCCATTATTATGTATCTAGCATGGTTAACATGTCCTAATCTTGTAGGAAGTCGAAGGATTTCTATGTCCCCTAAACCGCATACAAAAGAACTCAGATGACGAAACTCCTCAGATG
This sequence comes from Chrysanthemum seticuspe, assembly GCA_019973895.1. NCBI lineage: Eukaryota > Viridiplantae > Streptophyta > Magnoliopsida > Asterales > Asteraceae > Chrysanthemum > Chrysanthemum seticuspe. The sequence continues at coordinate 312,309,551 of BPTQ01000005.1, forward strand.
GTATTCACAAGGGAACATAAGGACTTGGTAATCGAGGGTGAAAAATGGATGAAGTCCACTGCTGAGTCGTACACAATAACAGCAGCGCTCATCACCACTATTGTGTTTGCAGCAGCCATTACTGTGCCCGGTGGAAACAATCAGGAATTCGGGACACCCATTTTTACTGACAAACCAGCCTTCGTGATATTTGCATTATCAGATGCCGTATCATTATTCACATCTGTTACGTCCCTGCTGATGTTTTTATCCATCCTTACTGCACGTTTTGCCGAACAAGACTTTCTCTTCAAGTTGCCTAAAAGGTTGATAATAGGTCTCGCCATGCTGTTCATCTCAACAACAGCAATGATCGTAGATTTTGGAGCAACATTGTTCCTTGTGTTTGGACACGAGAACTTGTGGATGCTTATTCCAATAGGTGCATTGACATGCCTTCCAATCACATCTTTTGTGACCTTGCAGTTTCCTCTTATCGCTGACTTGATAAGGGCCACATATGGTCGTAGTATATTTGTTAAAGAGAAATTTGATGAGTACTATTATCTTCCTTAAGTTTATTTAGTTTCCTAATAGGATTAGGTATCTTATTTATCAAGATTATGCTAGCCAAAAATATATGTTATTGTAATCCCAATGAAACACACAATCAATAATACGTCTCCGGGGTATTTTACAGATATCTTATCGCTGACTTGAATCTTATGTTTACCTTCAAAGAATTACTTATACCTTTGAGATAATTCAAACTTATTCAGACTATGATCATCAAAATTAAAGATGCATGATTTTGTACATGCATTATAAACATATAACTAATTAATGTGTGTACTTTCGCTTTCAACAATTGGAATACTTGAATCATTATTAGCTTGCAATATCATTTCAGATTCACCACTCTCATTCTTTGAGTGAAATAGAAAACACTCTCCATATATAATGGGAGTAAGGATCAAATGAGAAATATAATTAAGATGAGAAGAATGAGAAGGAATCACAACCACAAATATTAGATGCACTCACAAAAATATATGCATAGTATCAGCCTTTGTTATGTAATCACCTGACAGGCTGACATGAGAGGTGGAACCAAGAAACAGATTCCTAGGGGGCACCAAGTAAGTGGATTAAGTAACGAATCACGTTAGTTGGTCAGTTCTGTTTGAGATGAAAACAATCGTTTAAGCCAAACTGATCAGGATTAACAAACTACTAACATATTAGACCTATCCCCACCCTCGTGTTAGGGGCGGATCTGTAGCATAGCCCTGGACATAGTATCGATACTACAGCTTAAGATATATGTTTCTTTCATTAATTAAATGGTCATCAGGCCAATCACTTGCCACTCTAGGTGAGTGGGTGTGGGTTGATCATACTATCATGTCCTCGTATTTATCAATTTTATGAATATTATACTATCTCCTTCAACAACAAAATGTAAAGTGTAAGTTGAGATGCAACCCGAATGGACTTTGAACCAACCCATTCGCGGAGCACGCAATTTTTTATTCTATTTTATGAAATGACTGATATGCGTATTGGATGGTACATTATTCTACTAGTATGTGATTTGAGAAACAGTAGAGTTCAGCAAATCTTAAACCGAAATTGGGCATGACTGAGGAAGTCTGTCTTCGGAGGGTGTTTATATCACCTAAACGCCATGGCACAATTTTGTAACTTATAATGACCAAATTGACACAAAAAATTTATACTGTACAATATACTAAAGTGAAGCATTACAAATAGGAAATGCATTACTATAAAGTGAAGCATTACAAATAGGAAATGCACTACTATAATGCAACACAAATCCTTAGAAGATATAAAAACATAGTAGATCACTTTTCTAACAAGTAGGGTTGGATCATTTGGAAAACCCCTTGCCTCTCAACCGAGAGGTCAGGGGTTCGATCCGCACTCCATACAAAAGGCCGGGGGTCCTTTCTATCTTTGGTAGAACTGGGAGCAGCCCTATACCTTAGGTAGGGGTAAGGCTGTCTATATCTTAACCTTCCCCAAACATCGGAAACGGTATTTGATACCCATAACCCGTGAAAGACGGCATTTTCTATCTTTGGTAGAACTGGGAGCAGCCCTATACCTTAGGTAGGGGTAAGGCTGTCTATATCTTAACCTTCCCCAAACATCGGAAACGGTATTTGATACCCATAACCCGTGAAAGACGGCATTAGGAGTTACTTTATTAGATCACTTTTATACACAAGAACATAGTAGAACTATGGGCTATCATGCATAACATATATCATGGGCCCATTTTGGTTACCCATACAGCTTCCATCTAATTTAAACAAGTGTGATTTATATAACGCTTATTTATTGTGTCCACCACATAGATATGTTTTGCATAAAATGTGCAAATCACCTTGAATATGCCAGTATCATTTGCTGATATAAAAGCTACAATAGTGGAGTTAAACGAAAATAGAAAGTGTACTTGTTCAGGTACATGAACTAACCTTGAGTTACAAATAGTTATAAGTGGTCACAAAAGTCTCAACAAGCATCGATTGTAACAACTACAGGTAGGTTGTTAGTATGTTTGAATACAAAACTTTCAGTTCGTTAATTACAATAATTATCACAAGCTATAAGCCAACCTCGTAATATAATATGCATCTATATGGCCCACTCGCAAATTTTACACTCTACACAACCTATCTCACAAATTTTATCTCACATGTCTCTAACAAAACTTGAACCAACAATCTTTAAGTTGTTGGGTTGCTCACATACCGCTGATCCAAGAGGACTTTAGTGACTAATAGAAAATAGTTATAAAATAGTATACCTTATTCTGTATTATAACGCCTTCGAAAGTGAATTGTCTTCGCTTATCTTGTTTTTTAAGGTCAATTTTGTATAATGTCGATGAAACTGACCAAGAATAATATGCACGAGTGAAATATTAATGGGGTCAGAATGTTTAAAAAGCAAGACAAAAGTTTGGGTGGTAAGAGGAAAAAATTATAATGAAGGTGTATACTAAAGATGATGACACTCAAAGTATGTTGTTGAGATTCTTGAGAGGACTCATATGGTTCGTTGTAACCCGTGTCGGACACCTGTTGATACTGAATCCAAGTTAGGGGCTAATGTTGATCTTGTGTTTGATCCGACATTATATCACAATCTTGCAGGTGATCTGCAATATCTTACATTTACAAGCCCTGATATTTCTTATGTTATTATGTTATTCAGCCGGTCTGTTTGTATATGCATGATCATGAGGAACCTCATTTTTTGGCTCTTACGTTGTGTTATGTTCGTAGTACGTTAGACTATGGGCCATACTTATATTCATCATCTACCACCTGTCTAGTTGCTTACTCGGATGCGGACCGGGTTAGTTGTCCTACTACTCGTAGGTCGACTTCGGGTTATTGTGTGTTTCTTCGAAACAACTTGCTCTCTTGGTCCTCTAAGCATCAACTGACGCTTTCTCTATCTAGTGCAGAGGCTGAGTATCATGGGGTTTCTAATGTTGTTGGTAAAACTTGTTGGCTGCGGAAGTTGTTGCATGAGCTGCATACTCCTTTATCTTCAGCTACATTAGTATATTGTGATAATGTTACTGCTGTCTACTTGTCTTCTAATCCAGTTCAGCATCACGCACGAAATATATTGAGATTGATATTCATTTTTTTTGTGATTTGGTTTATGTTGGTTAGCTTCAGGTTCTTCATGTGCCTTCGCGCTATTAGTATGCTGACATTTTCACTAAAAGGCTTCATGAGGCATTTTTTGAAGAGTTTAGATCTAGTTTGAGTGTTCGTTCTACTTCCCGCTCCAACCACGCGCGGGGGGGGGGGGGGGGGGGGGGGGGGGGGGGGGGGTGTTAGATGTGCATTTGTGGCCTACGGGCCTTGTACTTAGTTAACAGGCTTAGCACATATTATTACTTATTTTTAAAATAATCTTCATGGGCTATATATTGTAATTATGATTATTGAATGGGCAATTCAATTATTAACTCCAATAGTATATGCTGGCAACTGGTAAAAAGAGCTCAAGCTATCCCTTCATTTAGAGTGATTACTTTCCTTTGCATTTTAAGACCATATGTCTATCTTTGTTTCGTTTATGATAAGTAGCCCTCTTTTGTGAGTTGTGACAATGCGAGTCTCACCATTGTTTAGGTGTTTTGGAACCATTTTGACTTTAAAAGTCAAATAAACTGCCTAGAAGAAATCCAAATCAAATAGAAACTTGCACAGAAATTAAGCATTAAAATAGTTCCAAATGGTTCATACTTTTATGTATTTCAGATACCTGTCAAATTTTCTCCTAAAAAATGTAAGTTGGTGTCGATCTTGGAGTTATATATTTAAAGTTTGACCTCAAAAGTCGAGTTTTTTTTTGTTTTTTTTTAACAACCATTTACCAAGGGTACATTCTAGAGAAAGAATTTGATTGCTTAATGTTGTACTCAGCTTTTCTGTGTGTTAGGCACCTTAAAGAGTTACTTTATACCCTTGAGGTAATCAAAACTATTGAGAGCATAATAAGTAAAAGACCAATATACTTGTTATTTCACACAAGATTGTCTCTTATACCTTTCTTTACCATTAGTATTAGCCGAGATATTTTGTCGGTTCAAAATCGTTAAATCTAATAAATTCCCGTTTAAGAAATTAAACATGTAATCAAATTCGTTTAGAGTGACTATATCAATATTACACATAGTTAAATCCTTAAATTTAAAGTATAAATATATATATAAAGACATATGTAACTTATATAAATATCATACTAAAAATCATAAAGTAATTCTAAATTATCAAACCCAATGATTATTGAATGTTTAAATTTTATCATTTTTTTATTTTTTACTTTTTAATATATGTATAATATATAAAAAAAATTTAAGCTTAAGCTAAATAACCTTTTAAGTTTTAACACTTTTGTTTTAAGAAACAATCCTTATAATAACCAAGAATTATAGCACTAGTTAAGATTATTTTAAAATGGGAAAATTAGTCAAATATACCGCGCGCCCTGAGATTTATCAGTTTAAGGACCACACCCTTTTTTAATTTGAAAATAGACCGGTTGCCCACCGATTTTATTTGACCCAACCAGGGGCTGCCATGTGTCTGACAACTTATGACACAAGTATGTATTTTGAAAGTATATGTCATGTATTGTTTTTTGGGCAACTTTATATTTTTTGGGCAACTTGTATTTATACTAGTTTGGTCATTTTATATTTTAATTAGAAAAAAAAATCTTAATTCACCTTCTAAACCGGCTCCATCTATACTCTGCTATTACTTCGGTGGTGTTTGTTTTTTAAGAGGCTCTGAATCTGAATCTGAATCTGAGGCGTAAATGTCTGAATTTGACCGCATCTGAACGGGAAAAAAACTCATGTTTGAACAGCACATTTGCTTGCTCGTCCTAATTTTTTTTTGGTTTTTTTTTTTGTGTCAGCAACGCACACTCAAAATCACAACGGAAACACAAACCCAACACAAAAATCATTTAAAAAAAAAATAATAAAAAAAAATAAGAAATCGGAAAAAAACATTATGGTCCAAGCCATCGCAACAACTCAAGCCAACATCGTTTGCTCTGATACTCTCCTCCTAAAACCCTTAAACCCTCAATGGCCAAAAGGTATGATCTTGAATGTGTAAATTTATTTATTTTGTTTGCAACTGACTTACGGGTTTTAATTTTATACTGTTCATTCAGCGATTTGGTTTTAATTTTGATAGTGAAGGAAGGATCTGATCGCAATTCTTTTTGATCAATCAAGATAACAGCTGATAACAACTCTTTTTATCTTCTTAATTACTATATTTATTATTAATTTGTTTATATATTTAACTCAATTTTATTTTCTTATTTTCTTCTACTCGTTTGATCGCCTAAAATCGAACCATCTAGTTATAAAATCGAACCGTCTAGGATTAAGAAAAAATAATTGGATACCTGAAATTCAAATTGGCCTACAGTATGTGCGATTTACCCTTGTAGTTTTAAGGTTTTGGATTTTTTTATAATTTGACTTATGCTGAGAGACCGACTAAGTTTGGGCTTGAATAAGGAGATAGAATGATATTTGGATTCGTGGTAATGAAAACTGGTATGTTTGTTAACAAAAATGAAGCAAAGTTGCAGGGATGTGTTATTGTGTAATTGTATACAATAGGAGAGGATGAATTGGATGGAATATGTTATGGTATGCTCGATACTCGGTAATTACACACAAACGAGCTTGTAAGAAGCATGTGAATTGTGAAAAGAACTGCTGATTAGCTTTTTTTGGTTCGATAAATAGGATTTGAGTTTTCGTTTAGAAGCAAATCTGCAGTTTTCAGGGTGTGTTTCGGATCTAGTTAAATTTGTTTGTCATTTAAGTTAATCAGTTTATGCTGAAATTAACACTTGAAATAAGCAGCTCCGTACCTGCATATACTTGCTTCTGCTTAAAATATAAGCAGATAAGCAGGAAAAAATAAGCAATCCCAAAGACCCCCTAAAACTGTTGATTAGCTTATTGCGGTTCGATAAGTAGGAATACTCACCGACCCATGTGGAGATGCAGCCAATCAGATCTAAAAATTCACCACAAAATTTTCCCTCTTTAGCATACTACATACGAGCACTTTAAATTAAAATAACTTTATCCATTATCAGTGTAGATCGTAGGTTCAACCTCCATTCAATCATGCAAGCATAATCAACAGTAGCCAAATATAACTTTGAGCGAGAAGTAGTAGCCCATGTAACTAGCAGTGGTAACACGATGACTAGCAGTGGAAACAAATAAAGCTAGCAGTGGTAAAAATATGCCTCGTGTCAGTCTCTCAGCATATACTCCACGGAATTGGATTGCTTGGTGAGACCTTGAGAAAGAGCATTCCGTCTGTATACCAAAACAAAAGAGAAGCCTTCCAGGGAGTCCAGGAAAAGAGCTAAAAATATGCCTCGTGTCCAATGTTTATAAAAGCCTTCGGTGGCAATGCATTGTCGGCACTGGCATTTTCTGAAGGCTTAAAAGCATACAGGTAATTTTTTTACAACTTAGATGTATACTTTTGTTTTTGTACCATCTCTAGACATCAATATATTTCTACCTATTAACTCATGGCTATGTAATATTAGATCAAAGCAAACCGTTTTAGAATCAGAAGGTCATGCAGCCAAAGCAAAGCATCTCCAGGTAATACTTCCTTCATTCAGTTTATATAACTATGCTCTTCTTTGTACTCTCGTATTCATTTTAAATATTAGGTGTTGCAGCTTGCATGTCTTGATCAGGCTCAAACACTCGTTTTTACCGTTTATTCACTTTGTGCTGATACACTATTTTCAGGGGCCTTCTAGCCAATGGGTGGATGTAATGAAGAGGAAAAGAGCTATTCATGAGAAAATCATTAATAAAGTTTACCAGCAGCATTCCAGCAATCTTGCAAGTGCAAAGGTGAAGTCATGAATGTTTGGAATTCTTCATTGAAACGTTTTTGGTGAGTTTGAATGATAAATTACGTGTTCCTAATTCTTTATTTCTACTTGTTTCTTTCAGTGAACATTGATATGTTCTTGCATTTTCACTATTGAGATGCGCATCTCTTCATTTTTATTGTTTAGGGCTAGTTCTCCATATGTAGAGACATTAAGATCATAACTTGATGCTGGATCTTGAATTTAGAATGACATGGCTTATCTCCAACAGTCTCGGACTCCCACAACTTCTAATAGATTTAATTAAGACACCAATCTTTAGTTTGATAGCGAATTTTAGGTGGAGCCTTTTTTAGTGCTGAACTTTTGGTGGACCCAATGCACATTTTTCCTATTGTTTTCTTACTTAAATTACCAAGAAAGTGTAGTTTCTCTTGGAAAAAAAGTGAAGTTCATTATCTCTCAGCTCTTTCAGAATAAGGTAGTTTTACACATGTCTCGGCCTCTCGGGCACAGTTATAGCTTGGCATCCTATTTTGATATGTGTCATAGGGAAGCAACAACCTTCTCTCTCTAGTGAATAATACGTATGTTAGTTGTCAGGGAAAGTCACTTAACCTGAGGAAAAATGAACCAACTAGGTGGGTATTGAATCAGATGCATCTAGAATAAAGATTCAGTCATCTGCCCAAAATCCTACCCATTGACCTAAAGTTCAAGGGTTTTCTAAACTGGATTAAGTGTGTGCCTATCAGGTCTCTTCTTGTAATAATAAGGCTCAGTAGCACTGTCATATCTGCATAGCATTCTAGTTTCGATTCTTTTACCTGACACTTGCAATGGTCTTATGCTTGCAGGAAGTTGAATCTATAGACAATACATCAAAAGGCACGGGAAAGAAAGGTTTGTGATTCAGCTAAATCCTAAGTCAATATGCTACTTTAGTATGATGCATCCTGTAGTATCAGATAGCTATGCATAGTATTCATGTTACATTCATTATTCAACTTTTAGTGCTTAACAAGAGTTGATCGGAATTAACTTTGACTTTCATAATATTGAATAAAAATATGGATCATTATTCTTAAGCTTAAAGGTAGTTTTTAATATTTTTAAACTAATTATCCTTGGTTGTCTCCTAAACAAATGTAGAATTTTGCTTTACTTTTTTTTTGGAATGAAATGGAAATTCTAGTAAGGCTTAATGACGAGAGAGCTATCTTGTTCTTCACATCTCATTGTGTGTGTATAATTTTACTTGAGTTTACATATCTGGAGTTTATATAACTGAATTGGAATTCCTGGCAGTTTTTGGTATTAAAAGAAAGGCACAGGGCTTCAAAGATGAAGAGTTTTTCATAAGTTCGGTGCCAACAAATCAAGTAAGTTGTCATTCGCTCATGCTGTAATACATATTAGTTTGGCAACACCTTTAGGATGCCAAGCACATGTTAAATGTAGCTTCAAAATTCAAACATCGGCATCTTTATCAGTTTTATCTCTCTTGGCCCCTGTTTGTTCTATTGAGTATAATCATCAATCATAGGGTATTAATATCTTTATCTCGTGTCATTTGTTTCAGCATTTTGAGGCAGGCCTCTCAGTCAGAGGTAACCAAGGCTTTTCTTCCAACAGGTATGATAAGATCAATAGATAATGATCATTTTCGTGTGGGTAACTAACATGCTGAGAATTATTACAACTGACAGAGTACTAGATAGATTGCATGAGTGTTTGGTTCCCACTTCAATGTTATAGAGACTTATCTTTATTATGGAAGTGCTAAATGTTTCTTTCTTTCTTTTCTTTCCTTTTGTATTTGTCATGTTGCCTGCAAATTAACAAATGCACATATTTCATAGAAAAGCTTGCGACATTAAAGTTCACTTTTGTCATGACAAGTCACTTATTTGAATCTTTGTTGTCCTTTGTATCTTCCTGGTAGTTCATTATAACATGAAAAAACGCTGTCACTTCGGAGGAACTACGAATGCATAGGTTTCCTATAAGTTAGCAATAATAGTGACATAAAACTTTTTAGTTTAACCACTGATATGGGGTAACCTGTGTTGCTTGATGGATAGGTTGGAGTCTGCTGTTCTCGACCTAGCTGCAGATGATAGTGGGGGGTTACAGAAACATAAGTTTATTTATCACTGGGATAAGGTTTGAACTATTCTTATTTTGTAGTAAATTCTTTACTTATGTCTCAACTGCACCGGTTTTGTCCAATTGCATAGGAGCAAAAAGTACGTAAAGTTGAACAATGGTGACTGGGTCTCAGCTAGTGGGAAGGTATGCTGATATTCTCTTGAGCCTTGATTTTATGTATGACATGCACATAAAGAAGAAGTTGCTCAAAAAGAAGAAGTTGCCCAAACAGAAGTTGCCAAAAAAGAAGAAGTTGCCCAAGACAAAAAAAGTGCCCAAACAGAAGTCGACATAGTTCAGGGACGCCAAAGCCTCATCTAGCGGAACTGTGGATTTCTTTCTCGTCTTGAAACATTTTTGTTATTGATGGTACGTTCTGTCTCTCAGAACCTTTTTTACACAATGCGTGTTATTTATCACATTTGTCCCTTTTATATTGCTTTTAGGCCCATATAATTATGCTAGCTGTGTGCTTTTTTATTATATACTTAAAAGTTGAAAGAAGTGAAAAAAAATTAGGTGATTCATACTGTTTGGTATTTAAAAATGCAGGCTACCAACGAAAATCTTCCTCCAAACGTAATCAAACAAATTGCTAGGGAATTAAAGAACCTTGATGAAACACCGCCAGAAGGAATCAAAGTAGGAGTAAACGATGATGATTTTTCAACAATATATGCTGATATAGATGGTCGAGGTTCTCATTAGCCCCCTCTCTCTATCTATATATGTGTGTACATGAACTTATATATCAAGATATTGTTTCTCTGTTCTGACTTCTGACCAAGTATCTCTGGTATGTAGATGGTACTCCATACGAAAATGGTGTATTTCGGATGAAATTGATTCTGTCTTGTGACTTCCCACACTCACCTCCGAAAGGTTTGTCAAAAGCTCATACAATTCTGATTACATTTTTACTGATATTCATCGTATATCTTACTCCTTTTACTGATATTCATCTTCATTCTTTTTGTGTTTATAGGTTATTTTTTGACCAAGATCTTCCACCCAAACATAGCACTAAATGGTGAAATATGTGTCAACACGTTAAAAAGGGATTGGAACCCTAGTCTTGGCCTACGTCATGTTCTAGTTTTAAGTTTATAGAATCTTATTTTCGGCTTATAAATTGAGACTTGGTTAGAATTAAGTTACTAAACTTGTGGTGATGCATCCCTTAGGTGGTCAGATGCTTATTGATCGAGCCATTTCCAGAATCTGCTTTGAACGAGCAGGCCGGCAAAATGCTGCTCGATAACTATGCCAGGTTAGCTGATCGGGGCAATCTCAACCCATTTTAGTAAAAATGGATCAATTTGGGTATCTTACATATTTTTCAACTTGTTAATGGTTTTTTGTGACTTGATCACAGGCTATATACTGGAATTCATGCTCTGAAGCCAAAACCTAAGTTTAAGACCGGAGGTATAAAAGGTAGACCAAACAAAAACCTCGGTTTGTATCATTGACCCAAAGATAGCTGTTTCTGGAGTCGTGATCCAGACAACACCTTTTGCCCCTACGTTGAACACCATGAAAGGGGCAAGTGGACAGGAGCCACCACCTACCACCCTGAACTCGGTGGTTGATATAAGTAGCGCATCTACTGTTGCACCACCTGTGGTGGCAACCCATAAGAAGGATGGCGGGCTGGTAAAAGCTCAAGCCGACAAAAAGAAGATTGACGCTAGAAAGAAAAGCCTGAAAAGATTGTAATCTTTGTGTTTTTTGTTTAAATTCATGTATGGTTGAATTTGATAAATGCATATGCTTGGTTTAAATGACTTGATGATGGATAGAATCTGAGTTATTGCTGTGTTAATTCAGATTTTTTAGATTCTTTAAATGAACTATCAGTCGACATGGAATTGTTGAGAGATTGCTTAAAGTTAACGCATGATTTTGCTGAGGCTTTTCACCTGGATTTGAGCTACTGAAAGTTACTAATCTAAAGGATTATGAGACCAATTGACACATAATAAAGGTGCATCAAAATAATATAAATGAAACTTACAGTAGCTTTTTGCATTTTTTGGCTCATGACCGTCTACAACTGCGATTTGTAGGATTTAGAAGTAGAATCATGCATTGTTTTTGGAAACACTCTACCATGTTCAACGTAATTAAAATTGAGACTCACATAATTATGCAGTAGACATATAATATTGAATCTATTTTAATATCTTAAGAGTTGCGAGTGTAATGCACACAGATTTGAAAGTGTGGATAGGTCGCGGTATCCCTATTATCAAATTCAAGTCCATATAAACACCATCAGTTATATGTAATCATGATACATTATTAACCATTGTGCCTTTATATGTGATATTCTACAAGAAAAAGCTTCATGCTTGCCTTATTTTAACTCTAGGGTATTCCAATTCCAAGCATCTAAGATCATGATCCAAACCATGACCTACGAGAATCCTTGCCTTCCCGCCTCTTGGACGGATCTTCCATATGGGTTCCCCGTTAAATAAAAAATCTTGAATCTTTCTATGTACCGGCCTAAGTGGCATTGCATCCCTGAGGTATTCTGGCTGAATGCATGTTGTCTCATACCTATGATCGATTTTCAAACTTCTATTAATAAAAGATTATTATAAAATTTTGTGTGATACTTGCTTAAGTCTTTCGTGGCACACAAAATGAATTAGGAGAAGAAGGCCAAAAGTTATACATGTAGTGTGTAACAGGAAGGTGTGGTTTGACATAAGACCGAAATAGTATGTTCTCATATACATCAATGATGCAAACTTTTGCACATAGATCTAGTGCGATCACTGCCTCCATCAACCATTTTGCAGGCAAGTGAAACTGCTCTTGTTTTTCCGCTATGGATTCTTAGTTCATCTTGGATGCCTAAGCTAGCAAATCGGTGTAACAAACCCTGGAGTAAGAAGAGTTTAAGAAATTCAGTTAAGAAACACATATTCAATATATAGAGAAAATTTCTACTATAGAGGATGGCATTATTACGCTATTTCCATATGATAGTTGGCATGTATCTCGGTGAACCCTCACAGCATTGCGACTACTAAAGATGTTTAAGAAAATGCCACAACCACGGTCCCTAAACATCCTTTCACATTCTGCCTTTGGCAATGGCCCTGTGAAACAAGATATTATACGTGTGGGTGGTGCTCGTGCTAAGAATACCATGTTATATAACATAATATTGAGGAATAAAAAGGTTCGAGACTTGATTCAATCACATTAACAAATATAAATCATATAATTTTACCTATAAGATGCTCACGAAGAGATTCAAAAGATCTGCAGCGTTTTCCACAATATCCACACATGGGCTCATGAAATGAGTGATACGAGGTCCTCATGTGTTCCACTAGGTGCTCCTTTCTGTTGAACTGCCTATAGCAGGCTGCACACTTATTCCTGGGCAATATAATGTGTGGTAAGAAAATAGAGTTTAGATAAACAAAGTGAGGTGACAAAAAATAGTGTTTTAGTAACAGCTTAACTAATTTACGAATATGTAAGAGTTGCTGACTATATTTTAACTGAATTCTGGTGCGGCATCATTCTTAATATGCATGCTTATAAAAGCATGCATTCAGATCTACTATAAGTATGTGAAAAATGAGAGGGAGTGTGAGTTATTCTTGTTACCTTAGAGTGTTAGATGAATCCATTACGCTGGTACGGCTGATATCAGTAGATCAGAGTTATTTCTTTTGTTTTAGGAGAAGAAATAAGTGTTGAGAGCTTGAGAATATGAAATGGAAGTATGTCCAAGGTACGGTATTTATAACCTGATAAAGAGTTAAACAGATCCAAATAGATACATGCGATGTTACTTTGCAGACCTGAAGTAAAAAAATGATCAGAGTTACAATGTTGGATCAGACCTTAGGACTGAAAACGACTCGATTCTTTATGACATGTCAAAGTCATTGTGCACGAGTGTAGGTCTCAATCTCATGAAGCTTGACTGCATATTCTTCAGTCAAAGAACATGCTTGATGATCCCATTCCAGTTTCACACAAGGTAAGAAAAAACTGTTTATATCTAAGTAGGCCTTTTTTACACCTTTTATCTTATCTTTACTGATACATGGATACATGTAGAAAAAAACTGGGTAACTATGTGGGCCAAACTGCACCGGGAATTTCTCGTTCTCTTCAACTAGATGTGATAATATTGTACCTCAAGGGAGTTCCACATAGAATAAACTACATTTTCCGTCATACTGAGCACGCAGTAGTTTTCTTCCCTCAGAACTTTGGTCGCCTGCAATCAATAGATCATATTCCAAATGCTATAAGTTTATGCATATCAAGCTACAACACTAGAATTATGGATGCAATAGTAACTACCAACTTACATTTTGATACCATAAACTTGAATCCCAACTTTTCAGCAGCTAAATTGAATATATCCTGAACAGCTGATGCTCTATTTACAGGAATAGGGATTGACTGCAATGATAAAATATTAAAAAAGCATAAACTCCTCACGTTCACAAAAGACAAAATTGACTCCATATTTTTATGATATGGATACATATTATCGTTTACCTGCATATTTGCATGAGACGTTTTTATGTACACCCACTCAAAGAACACGACTTCTTTTTTATGGCTCTTGAAATAGGCTTTGAGACTGTTCTAAAACTTAACCAGCTCCACTTCACATTCTGGAGGTGAAGATAGGGTGTTGGGAAGATGCTCAATAGGTAATATGAGTACATGATCTTGAACCAGTGGTCCTTTAGCAATCGCACAGTAGCAGTTTTCACCAACACTTGTGATTAAATGTGACTCCACATTCGGACTTGATAAACAAAACCAACATTCCCTTGATCTAAAATATAACATACAAACATGTGTTAATACTATAAAATAAACTTTAATGCTTTACATAAATAGTTAGACACTAACCTGCTTCGTTCTTCCTGTAAGCTATGTGTATAGGTGCAATCTTTACCTTTTTCACATTTTCCTTTATTTAAAAACTCAAAACATACACCTCTCATAGATTGTTCTCGAGCATCCATGTCATGACGAAAATAACATTTTTCTCCTCGTGGACAAGAACCAGAAGTAATAAATTTGAAACACAACTTCTATGAGTCATCACCTCCACCCTTTTGTCGTTTGGACACAACATATCGGCAATACTGTGAATCATTTGCATCATCAACAGACATTTTTCCTGCTTCGTGAGTGTTAGCAGATTTCTCCACATATGTATATGGAGATAAAGTAGTGTTCGGTGGCTTGACAGATATCTCAGCAGAAGACATGCTAGACACCGGAGTGGGAGAGATTGCATGATCGAATTTTTGAGAATCATGACCAAAACCAGATGTTACAAGTTCATCAGGCAGAATATATAGATTCAATTACTGTAAAAGGTTCAGAATGCAACTGAAGGGAGTTGTTGAGCTTTTGGCAAAGTTTATGTCCTCTAAGAAGAGATGACATTTTCAACTTATTTCTATGAAAACTGGTCATTCAAATTGTGTTACACGCTTATACTGACAACGGATTAAACAGGTTGAAACTCGCCTAAAGTGTATCCATGAGGTATTCGAATACTTATCCTAGACTAAACTTATTCGCTTTTCCGTCTTGAAGTATGAAAAGTTCAGTGAGAGTCTTGCTCCTAACTCCAAACTACATTGTATATCCCTTTAAGTTTCTCTACACATCATCAAGTTATTTACCTATTGATATTTTTTCACTTTGAAAAGTTATGTATCTTTTGAAAGTACAAAATAACACTCGTTTGCACTATACTTCGGTTGGTATAGTAAGTTCAATGCTGCCAGTTTCCTAAACATGATATTTAAAATTCAATTTTCCCACAATTGGGAGCCCAATCGTAACAACAGATAGCACATATATGAGAATTAACAGATAATGAACAGTGTGACTAAATAAACCTGCTTAGACACATTTCCTACTGCAGCCAGACCAAGAAAACGGGTCACATGTAGACCATCGGCATTCATATATGGTTAACGAGCATAGAAAACACCCTTAGGCCTTGTTTGGTACGATTGAATGGAATGGAGAGAATGGAAACAAGGGCCTTTCTATTGTTTGTTTGACGAAAAGAAAGGAAACGGGAATTCAAAAGACCATTCTCATTCCACCCTATTCATTCTTCAAAAAATGTAAAGAATAGAGAGAATCCAAAAATTACACACAACACATTCCCCGTTCATTTTCAAGTGAGAATCACGAAATATTAAAAAAAAGGTAGGGGTTATAAAAGGTAGAGGCATGTGCAGTGCACATGCTGTTTCATTTGGGGAAAATCACTGTAAACCTATGAACATCTCTCTATGAACATCTCTCTTTCAATTGAATTTTTTTCAGATCTTTTTCATCTTTAGCTCACCTCATCATCGGATCTAAAGTTTTTTTCTATTCTTATTTGTTGGTGTGACATCATTACCATCTCTCCTATTGATATTTTATCATCTAACAATTTTGTCTATGCAAGTTACAGTTTTATCAAATGGATATATATCAGATGGAGATGTCAAGATGCAAATTAAAGCTACTCAATTACTAATGTGTTAATTATTATATCCAATGGGCTATCATGTGTTTATGAACAAATTGTAGTTACGTTTCTTATTAACTTATATTGGAAAAATTGTTCACATGTAGAATTTTGTTAAGAAAAGTTTTACAGCATATGAACTATTTAGAAAGATTGTTTGTAATAATCAATGGTTGAGAAACGTAACTGCAGTAACATAAACATTTTCATTCTGTTGCAGTCGTGCCAAACAAAAGTATCAAGAATTTAATGTAATTTTGTGTTCGATTCTTTGTTGGTACCAAACAATGGAATTCATTTTCTTTCTTTGACGTTATTCCCTTTCTCTGCAATTCCATTCTCTACTACGATTCCATTCTATTTGATTCAGTCGTACCAAACGCTCCTGCAACATGGTACCTACCATAAGAGCAGCTTCAATTAATATGAATCACTCTAAACCTAACCAACGAAAATAGAATCATACCTTTTTCACCAAACCCCCAAAACTAAAACTAACAGAAATCGTACCGTCTTGAAGCTGTAAATGAAGATCTCGTTGAAGGTCCGTCTTTCATAATGAAGCTTCTGGTTACCCTTGCGAATAGTTTTGGATTGTGGAAGAACAATGATGATAATCTGCACTTTTGGATTTTGATTTTTTTTTCTTTGGATCGGATTTTGATCTTTTTTTGTCGTGTGTGTGTGTGTTTGTGACAAATAGAAGCAGCAGTTTTATGAAAAGTGTATTAGAGTGGTGTGGAGCTTGTTGTAGCTCGCCGTCGCCCACGTGGAGCTTCGCCGTGGGCCGCCGCCACACCGGCGTCGCCCGTCGTGGCTCGTCGTCGGTTCCAAAATCGTTGGGACGACGAACTAATGTATCTGACACAAAAGCAGAAGGTTTGTGTGTTTGTGTGTGTAGTGTGTGTGTTTGTGTGTGTAGTGTGTGTAATTGTGTGCCCCGAATGAAGAAGTTGAGGTTTGTTATAAGTGAGGAGGGGGTTTGTTGCGGTTAGTTGTGAGAAAATGGGATGCTGATGTGGCGCTGAGGTGGCGCGACGACGAAGTTATGCCTTGTTGCCACACCTAGCTCTCTTAGGAACACAGTTTATAGAATAATTTATTTATGTAAAAAGTATATGTACTTAACAAGTATTATGTAAAATGACCAAAAAACCCTTTTTAAAAAATACGGTTGCCCAGCGCTTTTTAATTGCCCAAAAAACAATACCTTACACATACGGGACACTTGTCACAATTTCGATGAGTTGCCCAATGACAACGGTTGCCCTCGGTCCATTTTCAAATTAAAAATAAAAGTGGTCCGGAAAGTGACTAGCCTCAGGGCGCGCGGTCTATTTGCATGATTGTCCTTTTTAAAATTACCTAAAAGATACGTCCAACACACTTCCGTATGTGTCTGCCTTTTTGACCAAAATATTACCGGGTCACATCACTAGACTTCTTAGTAGATTATCTCAACCCTAACATATCCTTGTGAGATAGGTGACTTCTTTTGTGGCTCCTTCAATAATATTCAGCACAGCCCAATTTCGTTTCCTGCGGTAGGCTTACGATAGACAAATACTGCTTCAATTGGAGATATCTTTTGGATAAGAGTAAAATAATCAAAACAAGATGTATAACTCCAGGGAATTATAAGGATAATAAAGAGTTTTATTTATTCATACTGGAAAATATTACAAAGTTGCATGGAAAGTTGCATGGGAAATATAGATGCATGAAAGTGAAAATTAAATTTGCATGAAAGGAACGATGTCCTCTTTATTACATTACAACTTTTATTTATACTACAAATGGCTATGGTCATTTTCTTCAGCTTCTCACACCTGGTCTTGATGCCTTTGACATGTAGACTTCAAGCTTTAACAAGTGTGTCTTGGTGTTGCCTAATCATTTTTGGTGAAATACACATATCATGCTTCCTTGGGAACTTCAATCTTATCTTGGATGAACTTGTAGATAATGCAGGGAATTATATTTTGTAAAACAGATTTAAGTTTGTTTAAGTCTGTCTAGGATTAATTCTGGTAGTGTTAGTAGTTAAGTCTAGTAAGCTAGAATTAAGTCTGTTGATAGTTAAGTCTGCCAGTACTAATGGAGTTAAGTCTGGCAGAACTAATGGTTGGTTGTTAAGTCTGTTTATGATAAAAACAGAATAATTTGTTAGAGTTATATTAGGAATAGATATGTACGCGTAGAGATATCTTAGGAAGAGATATCTTTACCATTCTACAAGTTTTATAGTCAATTAGGGTTTCCTTAGTGTATAAAAGGATCCCTAAGGTATTAGGTTAAAGGTACGAGTTGTAAGCCTTAACCTTTGAGTAAAGTAATAGAAAATACAAATTTAGTTATTCTTGTGTTCATCATACTTTGTGTGTTAAGATTCTTGTGTTCACATAATAAATTTAGATTTATTCAAATTTATTATAAGTCATTCAAGACTACTTAGATCCATAAACTTTTGGACCTACAAGTGGTATCAAAGCCTGTAGAAGGACTCTGCAGTTGAAGATACACAAAAACAAACACTCATTCCAACCAGAACACATCAATCATGTATGAGAAACTAAGTGAAAAGGCAACTGAAACCTACTTTGAGCATCCCAGTGATGAAGAATCCAACCATGAAGAAGGAGCAGATGACACTCAACCCAAACCAACCCAAATCACAAACACCACAAACATCTCCAACATGAAGCTTCCACCACTGAAGAAAGATGAATATGACATATGGGCAATGGAGATGGAGCATTACTTAGAGTACACAGACAATGAAGTTTGGAAGGTGATACAGAAGGGTAACTCTAAGAAGAGAGTTACCAAAGGAAAAGATGGCACTTATACTGTGTTGCCACATGTCACTGCTGCTGAGATCCTTGCTGTAGAGAAGGAGAGGAAGGCCAAAACCATCTTGCTAATGGCACTTCCCAAGGAGCATATCAGACGTATTCATGGGATGGATGATGCAAAAGAAATATGGGAGGTGATAACATCAAATAGTCCTGAATATTAAGTGTCAATTTCCCTCAATAATGCTCGTATTTTATATCATTTATACGGATTTACGCTTGTTTTCCTCTATATTTCACTTTCAGGTAATTTATGAGCATTGGAAAAAATGAGACGTGGATTTGGAGAGTTTATTGAAGATATATGATAGTATTCCCATTTTGAAGTAATTACGGCGTAACTCTTCTCTCAAATTACGCCGTAACAGAAGCGTGACTCAGAAAACCAACTCAACTGAAGATTACGGCGTAACTCCATCCTAAGATTACACCGTAACTAATTAGGTCAAATGATGATCCACGCCGCTGCAAGTTACGCTGTAACTCTTTCCACAAATACGGCATAACCATGATTTAATGAAGATACAGCGTAACTCATTCCAGATGTTACGCCGTAACCAGATTTTCCAGAGCAAAATACGAAGATATTGATGTTGCGGCGTAACTCTCAACTTAAGTTACGCCATACCCATATCTGGCCTATAAATACCGCCCAAAATTCTGGATTTCACTCCACACACAAAAGCAGAGAATGTGGGTAGGAGGCTGAAGGCAAATCTTGAGGAGCATACGGAGCCATCTCCAAGGGAGAAATCACTCCCTAACGATAAGCATTGCCAGTTTATCATTTCTTTTACTTTCAATTCATGTATTTCATTATGTCAAACATTGAATCGATTGTTTCAGTTAATATGAGCGGCTAAGTACCTCTGGTGCTAGCCTAGTTATGATTCCTTAATTGTTTTGTTCATGTTTACATTGCTTTCGTATAATTGTTTCTAGTGTATGCATGCATAGTTTGTTGTTAGTGTCTAATTGCTTAGGAGATATGACTAACTAACCCTAAGTAGGTAGACTGAGTAGGAAGGGTAAGAATTGACCAACTGACGACCCTTCTTCGCTTGTGCGATTTGACCAACTGATCACCTACCGTTTGGATGAATTTAAGAAGTTAGGGATGAGTGTTTAAGATGCTAGCGCCCGAGAACTCATTGTTATGAATCTTGCATGTAGCGGAACTTAATGACTTGGCTTAGGGGACTAAAAAAAACTGGACTTTCAAGGGTAGTAGCTTGATCTCTGGTGGAAACCTTTGCTGATAGGTTAGGACGAACTGACCAAATGTTGTCCTAGCGACTTAAATCCCCACTTGAAGCAATTGGAAGTAATTAAACGTAAACTGAACATGATAGGATGAGTAACTAGGTTAGCACACTTCTCCTCTATTGATCACAACCCTCGCCTTTATTTTCTTTCTTGCATTTCTTGTTTTAGTAGTTAATCGATCATTTCTATCTTAAAACCTATTAAAATCTGTGACACCTAGACTTAATTAGAATCCGCTCACATAGCTCTTGGGACGACCTCGGTTTTACCAAATACTACACTACACACGATCGGGTACACTGCCCGTTAGTGCATTAGGGTAGACCATAGGTTTAACGAGATACTTATAGATATTAAAACCTGGTCAGTAAAACCTGCATCAGGAGGCAATCAAGGTTAGATTTGGAGGAAACACCAACTCTAAGATGATGCAAAAGGCTGTATATAAACATCAATTTGAGGCTTTTACTATTTCCAGTTCTGAAGGATTAGAGAAGCGCTATGACAGATTTCAACAACTTCTGTCACAACTGGAGCCCTTGGTGCTGGTGTTTCTGATGAGGATGCGAACCACAAATTCCTCGGGTCTTTGCCAAAAGAATGGTCAATTCTGGCCATGACCATGAGGACTAGACCTGAAATTGACACCATATCAATTAATGATTGTTGGGATATGAAAGTGCTGAAGATTGACAGAGTATTACAGAAAGATAAAGTACTGTAAGTTATAAAGTACTGGAAAAGTCAAAGAGTCAAAGTACTGCTTAATGATAAAGTCAAAGTACTGCATACGAAGTCAAAGTACTGCAAGATCAAAGAACAGTTTTATTTGTTTATAGAAAGTCTTGTAATTCTAGAATATTCTATGTTAGATTACTTGACGTACAAGGATACAAATTGTAAACCGACTAGGGTATCCTTGAGCCTATAAAAGGACCCATAGATTGGCATTAGAGATACGAATTCACAAGTTTAGAGTACGTGATTTTATTAGAGTTTTAGAGAGAAGTTCGATATTATTAGAGTTGTTAAAGATCTGCATAATAAGCAGAGTTAGAGTTATTAATAAAATCGTTTATTGTTAAAGTTATTCTTCTTAGCTTTGTTAAGTAAATTCCGCATACTTAATAGAGTTTGCTCAGTGTTTCTCTGTTAATAACTTAGGATTTATCTGAGGTTATTAAACCTTAACAAGCTATTTAAGTTAGTTTGGTTAGAGTACATCGATCCAACAAGTGGTATCAGAGCTTGTGTGGAAACTCTGACTAAGAAGAAACCCTAAAACCTACAACAGAACCTAAAGATGTCGACTGATTCTGTTCCACCACCTTTCATCACCTCAATGAGGATTCCTGTAATCAAGAAGGGCGAATATGACTTATGCTGTATGAAGATGAGGCAGTACATTGCCATTACAGACTATGCTCTATGGAATGTAATTTTCAATGGTAATGAAGTAGTTCCAAAAACTGTAGACATTCCTGGACAACCTAAAGCACCTAAGGCAGTCCTACCAGCAGCAACCTTAAGGAATCAAGAGAAGGCACTCAATATTCTCTTGTCTGCCATTCCAGATGGTCATCTTCTCAAGTTTCATGATGCTAAAGATGCTAAGCAGCTATGGGCTGCTCTCAAGACCAGATTTGGAGGGAATGAAGCTTCTAAGAAGATGCACAGAAATCTGCTGAAACAACAGTTTGAAACTTTCACTGTAGGTGAAAGAGAGAGTCTTGATGCTGCATATGATAGGTTTCAAAATCTCCTAAATATGTTGGAGTTATACCAGGCAGAAGTTTCAGTTGAAGATGTTAATCTGAAGTTTCTAGGGAGTTTGCCATCCACATGGCATGTGATAGCTACAATGATTAGAGGACAACCAGGCTTAGATGTTATGGACTTTGATGATCTCTACAATCATCTGAAGGTATATGAGCATGAGATGAATGGTCAAACAAGTTCTAAGTCACACAGTATTGCTTTTCTATCATCTGAAAAGAGGGGCAATACTTCCACCAAAAGTACTGCTTCTCCAACTTAAAGTACTGTGCCTCAAAGTACTGTGTCGTATACTGCTCCCACCTATGCTCAGCAAACCCCAACACATACTACTATGCACTCAGATGAAGTTGTGTGCTCCTTCTTTGCACAGTAAGCTAGTTTACCAATAGTTTATGAAGAAGATCTCTCCCAGATTGATGAGGATGCTTTAGAAGAGATTGATATCAGGTGGCAAGTTGCTTTGATCACTGTAAGGATCAATAAGTACATGAAGAAAACTGGAAAGAGCATTGATTTCAAACCAAAACAGGGGATAACTTTTGACAAATCCAAAATTGAATGTTTCAATTGTCAAAAGACTGGACACTTTGCAAGGGAGTGCAGGTTTGCTAAGTATCAAGCAAACAGGATGACTGAGAAACCTAAGCTAGAGCTAAAAGAAATCCCCATTACTGAAACAAAGGCTTTGGTTGCTCAAGATAATTTGTCAGAAGTTGACTAGAGTGAAGAGTTTGATGATGAACCAGTGACTTATTGTATGGTAGCAGTGGAAGAAGTAGTTGACGATTCAGTGGAAGATTTGGACTGGAGCACTGTTTTTGATGAGGAAGTTGATCATGCTGCTTTGGAATCTGGAGATGGGTATGGAGGATTTGACTGGAGCTTGGAGTGTGAAGATGATCCTGTTCTACTTGCAATGGTAGCTACTTCACCAAGTTCAACCCCTATCTCTGAGGTACGCTCAAATTGTCATGATTTCTATCAAAAACTACTAAATAATTATGTGTATGAAAGAGATAATTGTGTTAAGGCTAGGTCTGAGGTAGCAGGTTGTCAAATAACCTTAGAGTCAATGGAAGCCAAAATTATAACACATGAAAATAATGAAATGGCTTGGGCTGAAAAATATGAACAACATGATTACCAGTTAAAACTTAGTGAATGGAAACTAAACTGTAAAATTATTGAAATTGAGAAACTCGCTAAGGAGAGAGATGATTTGTTAGCAAAGTTTGATGCCTGGAAAGAATCTGGTCTGTCACATGTTACTTATGTTCAAAAACAGAGAAGAGCATATATTAGAACTGGCTTAGGTTTTGGTATGGACTTTGATAACATAGAAGAAAACACATCTAGTGATAAGGATGAAGGTGATTTTGAGGATGTAACCACTAGTGATGATGAACTCATTAATTATGTAGACACAGATAGTAATGAGGGTTCAATTAGTGAATCACCTCTTGAGTATAAGAAAGACAGAGGTTATCATGTTGTTCCACATCTAGTTGGTAGTCATAAACCCATAGGACCTGATGTTTCACGTTTTGGTGTAGACATTCTAGAGTTTAGGAAGAAGCTTATTGGTCAATCTAGGACTGAAACCCCAAAAGAAACTATTGAAACAAATTTTCAAAGTCAAGCAGTACCTTCTACTCAAAGTACTTCTCCACAAGCAGTACCTTCAGGAAAACCTTTTCAAAATAGTACTGCTAAACCTTTTTGGGATAATTTTGGTCAAAATAGATTTAATCATTCACCTAGAAGGCACAATAGTTTTGGTCATAGACATAGAAGAAGTCATATTGGGAGTATGGGTGAAAAACTGTGTTTTGTGTGTTTTAGTCCTAATCATTTAATCAAGGATTGTGAACATCATTCAGAATACCTTAGGAAATTTTTAAAGAATAGGTCTGCTAACCAGAAACCTAGAGAGAACAAACCAGTTTGGAATAATTCTAATAGGATCAATCACAGTAATTTCTCACAAGATCATAGGTACCCCCACCAGAGAAGACCTTTTTCTAAACCACCAGTACCTTCACCAGCAGTACCTTCTCAAAGTACTGCTCAGTCAAACCAAGGTACTGCGAATACCACTTGGCACAGAAATCCTAGGAGATCTCATTACTATCAACCTAGAAGGTACTACAATTCACATAGGGGATCTAGATCTCCGGAACCAAGTGTTAAAACTGAATGGGTTAAGAGAGAAAGTACTGCTGATGGACAAACTGTACTTTCAATAAAAAGTAAATCTGATATTTTCATAATACAAGAAAAAGAGAATGATTTTGCAAAAGAGAGTTCTGTTGAAAATCCAGAAAGTTTTGAAAATCCACATGCTAAAAATCAAAAGATAATCCTGGATCATGTTTTGAAAAATAGTGGAAATTACATACTCAAAGAATTTGAGTTTGTAACTCCACAAGGGGAACACAAGTCAGTAATGGCTTGGGTTCCTAAAAGAGACTAACTCTCTAAATATTTGTGCAGGGCAATCCAGAAGAGGAGCTTAAAGATCATTTGATTGTAGATAGTGGTTGCTCTGGAAGTATGACAGGAGACAAGGATATTCTGTCAGATTTTAGATCTTTTAGTGGAGGAAGAGTTGCATTTGGGAATGATCCCAATGGAGGAAAAATTACTGGGAAAGGAACTATCAAAGCAGGACGCATAGATTTTGAGAATGTTAGATATGTGAAGGAGCTCAAGTTCAACTTATTATCAGTATATCAAATATGTGATAAAAAGCATCCTGTGTTATTCACTGACACAGAATGTCTCATTCTTTCCTCTGAATTCAAGCCTGTTGATGATAACTTGGTAGTACTCAAAGTACCAAGAACTAATGATGTGTATAGTCTGGACATGAAGAGTCTTCACTCTTATGGAAGAGCCACCTGTTTAGTGGCAAAAGCAACAACTGAAGAAGCACATCAGTGGTATAGAAGATTGGGCCATGTAAATTACAAGAATATCAACAAACTGGTCAAAGGCAATTTAGTTAGAGGTTTACCTTCAAAGATTTACAAGAATGATCACTCCTGTTTGGCATGTAAGAAGGGTAAACAACACAAAGCTTCATGCAAGAAGCTTGAGGAAAGGACTATTAGAGAACTTTTGGAGCTGTTACATATGGATTTGTTTGGACCTGTCTCTGTGGCAAGTTTAAACAAGAAAAAGTACTGCTTAGTTGTTATTAATGATTGCAGTAGATTCAGTTGGGTATTTTTCTTGGGATTTAAAGATGATACTTTTGATGATATTCAGACATTAATAATAGCACTAGAAAACCAATTGAGACTCAAGGTCAGAGGTATTAGATGTGACAATGGAACTGAATTCAAGAACAAGCTTATGGATGAATTTTGTGCTAACAAAGGAATCAAGAGGGAGTTCAGTATTGCAAGAACACCACAGCAGAATGGTGTTGCAGAGAGGAAGAATAGGACTTTGATTGAAGCAGCCAGAACTATGCTTGCAGATTCACAACTACCTATTCAATTCTGGGCTGAAGCTGTAAGTAATGCTTGCTATGTACTTAACAGAGTATCAATCACCAAACCACAGATGAAGACACCTTATGAGTTGCTGATGGGAAACAAACCCAACATTCGTTTTATGAAGCCTTTTGGATGCCCTCTCACTATTTTAAACACAATTGATAATTTGGGAAAGTTTGATGGCAAGTCAGAAGAAGGATATTTATTGGGTTATTGTACTAACAGTAAGGGATTTAGAGTGTACAACAGAGTCACTAAGAAGATTCAAGATTGTCTTCATGTTGAGTTTTTAGAAGATCAAGACAATCAGAAGGGTAAAGGTCCTGATTGGATGTTTGATCTTGAAGTTCTCACTTCTTCTATGAACTATGTACCTGTTAGAGAAAAAAATCAACATGTACATGATGGAGAAGACTTACAGTATGTTGTTCATGGAGTTCATATTAGACCTGATGCTGTTCCTGATGTTACAAAGCAAAGTACTGAAGTTCCAACGCAAAGTACTGATTCACCAAAGAAAAGTACTGATGAACCAAAATCCTCATTATCTGCTGAGGATCAATCTATTCAAGAGGAACTTAATCAGATGCTTCTACAAGATGTAATGGCACATTCTTATTCTGATGAACAAAGAAGAGCTTATGAAGAAGCAAAGAAAAAGAATAAGACTGCAGAGTATTCTTACAGTACTTTGGACAGTACTTTCGACCAAAGTACTGCTGCACCAGTTGACAGTACTTTAGATAATTTGGATGATCCTACCATGCCTGGATTAGAGGAAACTGATGATGAGTTTGCAGATGAAGGTATTTTCTCAGATTCCAATGAAGGTGCTGATTTAACTAACTTGGATGATGCGTATGGAGTTCCACAGTCTCCAATCTTAAGGATTCATAAGAATCATCCTACTGATCAAATCATTGGTCCTTCTACTTCTGGAGTGATGACAAGACACAAAGCTAAGAGTTTTACTAAACCTCATAATGCTTTACTTAGCTTTGTCTACAAACAGAACAGGCTGAATCAGAAGGACCATCAAACATGTCTGTTTACTTGCTTTATTTCTCAAGAGGAACCCAAGAATATTGCTCAAGCATTGACAAAAGAAAGTTGGGTTGAAGCTATGCAAGAAGAACGGCTACAATTCAAACTTCAAGAAGTTTGGGTATTATGTGATCTTCCAGATGGAAAGAAAGTTATTGGAACCAGATGGGTTTTCAGAGTCAAGAGAGATGAAAGAGGTAATGTCATCAAGAACAAGGCAAGGTTAATAGCTCAAGGCTACAGACAATAAGAAGGAGTAGATTATGATGAAGTATTTGCTCCTGTAGCAAGGATTGAAGCTATTAGAATCTTTCTTGCATTTGCTTCATATATGGGATTTCAGGTTTACCAGATGGATGTCAAGAGTGCTTTTCTCTATGGCACTATAACAGAAGAGGTTTATGTAAAACAACCTCCTGGTTTTGAAGATCCTAAACATCCTAACAAAGTCTACAAGGTAGTTAAGGCTCTTTATGGCCTTCATCAGGCACCTAGAGCTTGGTATGAGAGGCTCTCCACATTCTTATTACAACATGGTTACAGAAGGGGAGCTATAGACAAGACTTTGTTTATCAAGAGAGACAAGAAGGATATCATGTTAGTTCAAGTATATGTTGATGATATCATCTTTGGAGCTACCAAACAGTCTATGGTTAAGGAGTTTGAGCAGCTGATGCAGAAAGAATTTCAGATGAGTTCAATGGGTGAGTTAAATTTCTTTTTGGGTCTTCAGGTTAAGCAGTCAAAGGAAGAAATTTTCATAAGTCAAGACAAGTATGTATCTGACATACTTAAGAAGTTCAATTTTGATGACATGAAGTCTGACACTACACCTATTAAATCAATTAACTCATTGGGCAAGGATGAAGATGGACACCCAGTTGAAAATAAGTTATATAGATCTATGATTGGCTGTCTTATGTATCTTACTGCATCTAGGCCTGATATCATGTTTGCAGTTTGTTTATGTGCAAGATATCAAGTCTCACCAAAGATTTCTCACATCAATGCAGTAAAGAGAATTTTATGTTATTTAAAACAACAACCTAAGTTAGGGTTGTGGTATCCCAGGGATTCACCTTTTCACTTGGAGGCTTTTTCAGATAGTGATTATGCAGGTGATAATTATGACAGAAGATCAACAACAGGTAGATGCCAATATCTTGGAAGAAGATTAGTTTCATGGCAGTGTAAAAAGCAAACAATTGCAGCGACATCATCTACTGAAGCTGAATATGTGGCTGCTGCAAGTTGTTGTGGACAAGTTCTGTGGATACAGAATCAATTCTTGGATTATAGGTTCAATTTTAAGAATACTCCTATCAAAATTGATAATGAGAGTACTATCTGTATTGTGAAGAATCCAGTCTATCATTCCAAGACCAAGCACATTCAGATTAGGCATCACTTTATCAGAGATTGCTATGAGCACAGACTCATTCACGTGATCAAGGTTCACACGGATGATAATGTAGCTGACTTACTCACCAAAGGCTTTGATGTTTCCAGATTTAATCACTTGGTGGTAAGCATTGGCATGATTAACTACTGAGCTACATTTAAGGGGAGGACTATTTAGTATTAGTATAGTCATGTGCATTGTTTGAGGGGAGGATATTTATGTATACTTAGATTATACAGAGGAATTTGGAAAAGTACTGTTTTTTATGAAAGTACTGCTTGGAAAGTACTGCTTGGGAAAGTACTGCACACGTGGAAAGTACTGTTTGTCTTATTAACGTACTGTTCCAACGGTAATATTGAGAGGTAATTCTACTAACGGTAACTTTGTTATTATGGGCTGTGATTTTTCAAATCTCACCTATAAATAACTACTCTCCAATTTTCCCTCTCATCTTGATATTCTCATATCTTTTCCATATTTCTCTCATCATCTCTTTATTATTCGATTCTATCTCTCATTGTGCTTACATACTCAACCATGGCGAATCGTCCTACTGTTTCAAAGCACAATATGGTGGCGAATTTAGACAAGACTGAAGATAATGAGGCTTTTCATGATATTATTGATTATCTCACTGGGTCACCAATTAGTTATGCTCTTTTAGTGGAGCCGGATATCATTGAACCTTGGATTCAAGAATTTTGGGCTACTGCAAGGGATAATATGGTGAATGATGAATTTTATATTAGGGCTACAGTTGTTGGAAGAACTATGAAGATTACTGAAGCATCTATTCGAGAAGACGTATTGTTTAATGATGAAGAAGGGGCTATTCGTTTTGCTAAGGAGTTGATTTGGGAAACTTTTGGGCACCTTGGTTATGAAGGGTCTTTAACAGAACAAACATTCAGGAAACAACTATTTTGTCCTCAATGAAAATTTTTAGTGCATGTGTTGCTTCATTGTATTAGTGCTAAAAGTACTTCATGGGAGCAATTTGGATCTAACATTGCATCTGCTATGGTGGGATTGGCTACAGATCGTGTTTTCAATTTTTCAAGGCTGATTCTAGATGGCATGCTTTCTCACATCACTCATGGATCAAAATGGTTAATGTATCCCAGGTTTATTCAAGTTTTTCTGAACAAACAACTTGCTGATGTACCAAAGCCTACAGATTTACTTCCTGTTATTGTACAACAAGAAAAAAAATTTACCTTTATGGAGAGAAGAAGTGATCTATTCAGAGGTCCAGATACGCCTTTAACTACTTCTATGATGGAAGTTGTTCAAGCTGTTAGAGCTGATGCTGAAGATGATGAAGCAAGTGAAGGTACTGCACCTGCAAGTACTGCATCTGCAAGTACTGGTTCCCAAAGTGCTGCATCTCAAGAGGGTACTGCATCTCAAGGTACTGCTTCCCCAAGTATTGAAGTTCAAGAAGAAGTTGCAGGTTCACCTTCTCCATCTCCACAACAATCTGTTCCTGATTCTCAACCAGAGGAACATTCACTAATTCAAGGAGATGCTTCCCATACTATCTCACCTGAACGATTAACATTGGATAATTATGTTTTAACAAGGGAGTTGGTCAAGTTGAAAAAGACTACTGAGGCTCAAGCAAAACAGATTAAGAGGTTGATGCTCAAGTATAAAAGGTTAAAGAATTTTGTTACGCCTTTTATCAAACGTTATCGCTTATGGGTTAAGGAAGAACACAAGTGCCGAAGGCAATTTAAGAAGAAAAACAAAGGCAAAAAGGTTCCTAAACCATCTTCTGTCCAATTGGGGAGGAATTTAGAAGAAAAGAATTTGAAAGAAGATGTGGTTAAGGAAAAAGAACCTCAAGGTACCGAAGAGCATGTTATCATTGAAAGTACTGATGAAGAAAGCTCTGAAGATCAAGGTACTGAACAACAAAGTACTGCTTTCACTGGAACTCACAGACAAGAATTGGTTACACCAAGAGTATTAGATTTTGAAGAGGAAGCTGGTCCTTCAACTATTCCACATGAAGAACAAGCTGGTCCTTCAACAACTGCTATACCAGAGGAAGCTGATACACCTCAAAGAATACATACTGCTAGTGATGATGAATTTATTGCAACTATTTTGCACGATTTATTAAAGCCAAGGGCTGTTACTATTCCAGGAGTGCAAGAAGAGGAATAATCAAGAGTTTCTCAACCTGCTATTGATCCTAAGGATAAAGGAAAAGGTGTTTTGGTAGAAGTAAAGAAGAAGAAACCAACTTTAGCACAGTTAAGAGCTGCTCAAGATGCTTTGAATGAACAAGCAGCTAGAAAGATTCAAGAAGAATTAAATGCTAAAGATAGAGAAGATAAGGAAGCTGAAGAAGCTCAGAATAGAGAAGCAGCTAAGAAGTTGCATGAGGAATTGAATGCTGAAGCTAGTGAATCATTAGAGTCATCTGTTCCTGTTTCTTTTATGCTTAGAAAACCAAATCTTGCTTAAGAAAGGAATGCAATGATGGCTTATTTGAAAAGTCGAGGATATAAAGGATTGCAGAAGCTGAAGCATGTTGATATGAAAATATTATATGATGCTGAGATAGAAGCTTATAAGAAGGATGTTGCAAGTATTAAAGATTATAAAGATGAAGCTACTTGGACTGAAGCAGAAAGAAAGAAAAGTTTGAAAAGAAAAAGGAAAACTGAAGTTGAAGATAAACAATTTTCAAAGAAAGAAAAAGTTGAGTTAAGATCTGAAACTAAGGATGAATTAAGAAATTATCTCAGAATAGTAGATTTTGAATATTCCAGAGAAGATGCTGACATGAAGATGAACATATCTCAGATTACTACTTTTGAAGTTGTAGAATCTAAAGATGGAAGCTATCTGATGTTTCATAGAGAAGATGAAAGCTTCAGAGTGTTCAACAGACTATGGGATTTATTGCATATCATAGATAGAGTAGATCTATTCTATTTATATCATGTGGTGAAAGAATATTTTGAACATCATCCATCAGAAGGAATTGGTTTAGTTTTGCTTGGAGATCTCACAACTACATGGGAAACTGATGAACAGAGTAGTGATGAAATTTGGAAAAATCAAGAGAACTGGGAAATTGTTTGCTGGAGATTTTTTAAAGAATCTGGAGTTCATGTTCTAGAGCTGGAAAATGGTACAATGATTCACATGTTTGCTGATAGAAGATATCCTCTTACAGTCGATCTTATTAGGAGGATGCTAGAGCATGGAATGGAGGTTGAAGAGGACAATGAAATTGCTTGTATGGTCATCAATTTGTTTATCAACTGGACTACTATTGCAGAAGATAATGAATAACTGGTATGAGACTTACTTGAATACATTAATTTTTTGATAAATTAGTACTTTATTCAAAGTACTGCTGATCAAACAGTACTTTAATCAAAGTACTGCTTGCAGCTTTTAACCAGTTAAGTGATTTTTGAATAAAACTTTTGTTAAGTAATAAATATTTTAAAACAAAGGTTGAATAAATGGTTTTTGAGATGATAATATCAATAGTTTATCAATCCACCATGGTTACAAAAGGATTGACTAATCCATGAGTAAACGGCTCTGGTAAAGATATATCAAATCCGTTTTTAGTTGACAACTTGCTAATAAGTTGGATGGTAATCAACTCACCATATCAGTAATGTGAAGAGTTGACTAGCCCATAAGAAAATGGCTTGTGGTAAAGGCTGTGGAAAAACCATTATATGGTAATTAGTTCACCATAATGAAAGAACTAACTAGTCCAGAAGGGTACAACTTTTGGTAAAGACAAATCAAATCTGTTGATAGTTGATGATTTGCTAAAAATCATATGGTTATCAGTGTACCATGGTCTTACACACCAAAACATTTGGCTACTCCAGAGTTAATGTCTTTGGTAAAGAGATCTAAATCCATTAAATTTTCAATAATTCACCTCTCACAGAAGTTAACACACCTGGAAGTGATGAGAATAGTTTGCAACTTAAACTGAATTAATGTACAAATTGTCATATGTTGTTGTGTTGCTGAAAAGATGGAGCTTGCTGGATGA
Organism: Chrysanthemum seticuspe; assembly: GCA_019973895.1. NCBI lineage: Eukaryota > Viridiplantae > Streptophyta > Magnoliopsida > Asterales > Asteraceae > Chrysanthemum > Chrysanthemum seticuspe. The sequence goes on from BPTQ01000005.1 coordinate 312,341,574, forward strand.
TGATGTAAAAGAATATTTATCAAGATACTTTGACTATGCACATAAATTACAAAGATACAATCCAAAGACAAAGACAAAATCTGTTTTCAAAGATGAAGCTAATAAAGATAACTTTACAAAGGAACTTGAAGTCAATCAAGTAGAATTCAAGTTAGGGGAGGATTGTTGGGATATAAAAGTGCTGAAGATTGACAGAGTATTACAGAAAGATAAAGTACTGGAAAAGTCAAAGAGTCAAAGTACTGCTTAATGATAAAGTCAAAGTACTGCATACGAAGTCAAAGTACTGCAAGATCAAAGAACTGTTTTATTTGTTTATAGAAAGTCTTGTAATTCTAGAATATTCTATGTTAGATTACTTGACGTACAAGGATACAAATTATAAACCGACTAGGGTATCCTTGAGCCTATAAAAGGACCCCTAGATTGGCATTAGAGATATGAATTCACAAGTTTAGAGTACGTAATTTTATTAGAGTTTTAGAGAGAAGTTCGATATTATTAGAGTTGTTAAAGATCTGCATAATAAGCAGAGTTAGAGTTATTAATAAAATCGTTTATTGTTAAAGTTATTCTTCTTAGCTTTGTTAAGTAAATTCCGCATACTTAATAGAGTTTGCTCAGTGTTTCTCTGTTAATAACTTAGGATTTATCCGAGGTTATTAAACCTTAACAAGCTATTTAAGTTAGTTTGGTTAGAGTACATCAATCCAACAAGGCTTGTTAAGGTTTGGATCGATGTACTCTAACCAAACTAACTTAAATAGCTTGTTAAGGTTTAATAACCTCGGATAAATCCTAAGTTATTAACAGAGAAACACTGAGCAAACTCTATTAAGTATGCGGAATTTACTTAACAAAGCTTAGAAGAATAACTTTAACAATAAAAGATTTTATTAATAACTCTAACTCTGCTTATTATGCAGATCTTTAACAACTCTAATAATATCGAACTTCTCTCTAAAACTCTAATAAAATCACGTACTCTAAACTTGTGAATTCGTATCTCTAATGCCAATCTAGGGGTCCTTTTATAGGCTCAAGGATACCCTAGTCGGTTTACAATTTGTATCCTTGTACGTCAAGTAATCTAACATAGAATATTCTAGAATTACAAGACTTTCTATAAACAAATAAAATAGTTCTTTGATCTTGCAGTACTTTGACTTCATATGCAGTACTTTGACTTTATCATTAAGCAGTACTTTGACTATTTGACTTTTTCAGTACTTTATAATTTACAATACTTTATCTTTCTGTAATACTCTGTCAATCTTCAACACTTTCATATCCCAACAATGATCTATACAAAAACCTAAGTTTTTTTGAACAGGAGATCAATAATGTGTCAAAACCATCCTCTTCTAGCTCTCAGAATCTTGCCTTTGTATCTCATGGCAAGAACAGTACTAACCAGGTTAAGTTTGGTAGCAGTTATAGTACTTCCGCAATAAGTACTATGGAAAGAGGGGCACCTGCTGGAGTTGCTGATCAGGTTATCTACTCTCTCTTTGCTAGATCATCAAAAGAAATAGATTTGCTCAATGAAGATATGGAGCAAATCAATGATGCTGATATTAAAGAGATGGATATTAATTGGAAAATAGCCTAGCCATCAGGATGAACAGGTTCTTTAAGAGATATGGCAGGAGAGTTCGTTATGATCCAAAGACTCTAGTAGGTTTTGATAAAAAGAAGCTTGAGTGCTATAATTGTCATCAAACTGGGCACTTTGCAAGGGAATGTAAGGCTCCAGCTGCAACTGATAGGAAAAAGAAGGAGTCTCCCTATCTGAAAAAGGAAGCGGAGAAGAAGGAAGACCAAAAGGTTTTGCTGCTGACCATGGATGGAGGTGCTATCAATTGGGGAGAACATGCTGATGAGGAATCTACCAGTCACTCTGCTTTCATGGCCATTGGCTCAAATAGTGAGGTATCTTTATGTTCAAAACTATGTGTTGATTCATATAATCTTATTAAAACACAAAGTGATGAACAATTAACTCAGTTGAGAGAACAGGAAGTTCAAATTCTAGCTTATACCAATGCTGTAAAAACCTTAGAAACACAAATTTTAAACCTTCAAAAGCAAAATTCATCTCTAAATGAAAAATTAATGTTTCAAGCTAATGAAAATTTTGCTAAGGATGAAAACCTAAGGAAATATAGAAGAATAGGTATGAAAGCTCAGCAAGAAAGAGATGATTTAAAGAAAATAGTTATGTCTTGGGGAGAGTCTTCTAAAAATCTACATAGGCTAATTAATTCTGGCATAAGCTCTAGTTGTAAATTGGGCTTAGGTTATGATATTCAATTAGATAGTGAGGTTTTAAGTTATGAAGAAGAGATGAAACCTGGTATTTTTCGTAGTTCAGAAGAAGACTATGTTGTTAAACCACTTTATAATAGATTTGTTAAAACTGATAGTTATAAACGAGTTCCACCGCCACTTAATGAAGACTACACACCTAAACCTGAACAGAAGTTTGATGAGTCTTTATTTGATTACAGCAAAATGAAAAATCCTGAAAAAAATTGTCTCTTAAGAATATTCCATTGAATTTTCTGCCTGTCAATTGCATGATAGTAAAGGATTCTGTGAGAAGAGTTCTGGAATCAGTGTTTCAAAAGATAAGACCAGTGAATATTCTTCCTGTAAATCTAATGACAGTGAAGGACCCACTGGAAGTATCTCTGAATGTTTTCTAGAACTTAAGTCTGAACCCATAAGGATTTCTAAACCAGTTTAAACAGTGATACTATTGTGCTAAAACAAGCTGAGTTTGTCAAAACTTTTGTGTCTAAACCTGAAATCATTAAACCTAGTTGTGTCCAAACCCCTAGGCAACAGGTTAAACCTGAGACACCTAAAGTAGACAGAAAGAACTAGAATGGGTTAATGCAAAGAGAATTTGGGGATGGTTACTCTTTCACAAAGAATAGTTGTTTTGTATGTGGAAGCCTAAGTCATTTGATAAGAGACTGTGATCATCATGAGAAAAGAATGGCTTAGAAGGCTGAGTTAAGAAAGAAAATGGTTGTAAACATTGGTAATGGGTTAGTTAGACCAATGTGGAATAATACAAATAGAATTAACCATGCAAATCAGTTTTTCACAAGATCAGTACCTGTTAATACTAGTAGTACTTCTGTTAATTCTGTTAGGCCAAGGGTGGGTACTCGTGTACAAATTAATTTTGGTAGGCAAAACATTAATACTGGTAATATGTTTAGAGTTAATACTGGTCATGTTAAGTCTGGCAAAGCTAAAGTTAATTCTGGGTATATGAATGTTAAATCAAAACCTACCAATCCTTCACCCAGTCCCAAGTTTAGAAACCTATCAAAGACTCCATTATGGTTCTCACTCACCTGTAAGAAGACCCATAGATAATAATGCAGCTAAACTGTTTCAATCTTATGCTGCAAGGGGTAATTGGAGGAATGCTGTTAAGCCCTCAGCAGGTTATGCTTGGAGACAGACCAAACCACACTCCAAGAATAATAGTGGACCACTTTTAGCTTATACTTTGAACACTAAAGGTCCACAAGGCAGACCCAAGCCTCTACAGGCCTGGGTCTTCAAGAGAAACTAATTTCTCTTTTTGTTATGCAGGAACATCCACACCAGAAGCTAGGAAGCAGAGGAATTGTTGATAGTGGATGCTCTGGGCATATGACTGGTAACAAGGATCACTTACAGAAGTTTGAGAAAGTCCAAGGAGGTTCTGTTACTTTTAGTGGTAGCAAAGGCTACATTACTGGTAGAGGTAAAATCAAAGTGGGCAATTTAGAATTTGATAGTGTGTCTTTGGTTAAAGAACTTGGGCACTTTAACCTTTTCTCAATATCACAAATTTGTGATAAGCAGCATAAGGTTCTTTTTACTGAAACCGAATGCTTTGTGTTAACTTCTTACTTTAAGATGCCTGATGAGAATCAGATACTTCTTAAGGTTCCAAGACAACACAACTTATACAGTTTTGATATGAAGACACAACCTGCTGCCATAGGTGGTACATGTTTAATTGCAAAAGCCTCACTTGATGAGTCTAAATTGTGGCACAGAAGACTTGGTCATATCAATTTTAAAAATCTTAACAAGCTTGTGCAGGGAAATCTAGTTAGAGGTCTACCTAATAAGACTTTTAAGAATGACCACACGTGTGTTGCTTGCAACAAAGGAAAGCAGCATAGGGCCTCATGCAAGGCAAAATATGTTAGATCTGTTACTCACCCACTTCATACCTTGCATATGGACTTATTTGGCCCCACTTCTGTTAAAAGCATTAATCATGCTAGCTATTGTCTTGTTATCACTGATGATTGCACCAGGTTTTGTTGGGTATTATTTATGTCTACTAAGGCTGAAACTACAAGAATCCTTCAAGCTTTTATTAGGCAGATAGAGAACCAACATAATCAAAAAGTTAAGATTATTAGATCAGACAATGGCACATAGTTTAAAAACAGGGAAATGCTTGAATTTTGTGGAAATAAGGGCATTAAACAAGAGTATAGTATTGCAAGAACTCCACAACAGAATGGAGTTGCTGAAAGAATGAACAGAACCCTCATTGAGGCTGCTAGGACTATGTTAGCAGACTCACACTTACCAACCATCTTTTAGGCTAAAGCAGTGAATTTTGCTTTTGTAGAATCCAGATTCGGACTCAACTAGGGTATGAGCAATATCGATTGATTAGAGGCACAACGGAATAGAAATGACACAATCAATATCACTAATAAGGTTTTCTTTATTTAATATAAAAACTACTACTACTACAACTACTAGACGCTCTATGCGTTTTCTTAGACTCTCATTGGAGATGTCTACTATGAAATGAAATGAAAAGGATGAAAAGGATGATTTGTAACTAGAAGCCTACCCTCTTTATATAGGAGAGGGAGGTTACAAACCCTAATAATAGCTTACTATGAAAGCTACTAACTATTACATAATAACCCCTTGATGTTTCTTCTTTCTTCATTCTTGCTTGTGGTTTTGTAATCATCAAATCTGCAATTCCCAACAATCTTCCCCTAAACTGGAATTTGACTAGGTTAAGTTCCAGTTTCTTGATATTACAAAACAACCTGTATAAAGAAACAATGCTAAAACATGTCATCACAATAATAAGTTGCACACTATGAATCTTCTTCCCCTTTTTGTAATCTTCTAATAGGGTTCTTGTGCAACTCGTAGACGCTTCCCCTCAAGTGATGCATGTAGATGGTAAGTATAAGCTTCCCCTTAAAAATATACGAGCCATCTCAATATTTTTTTATACTACAAAACAAAAGAAATAAAGCGCAACAGCAGAAAAATCAAGTCAGCAGCACCATCAAAATAGTCTACAAGTAGGAACGGAGAACCAGTAGTAACACCGACGCATGCGTCTTATATCTTGCACTATCCATGTGACTCCAAATCCTGATAAACCCTCAATTACTATGAGACACTGAGCACAACAACGTAACTCCTTAAAGCGATAGCAAATATGAGCATTAAGCACCGTCAATCTGTATATCACACCCCTTCACTAACACTGAGCACTACAACGTAACTCCTTAAAGTGTTAGCAAATGTGCACATTACGGGCCTCTAATCTGTAGATCTCACCCCTTCACTAGATTTATCAAGTCTTTATCACACCGTTAAAGTACGAACAAGTTATCCCAAAAGTGTCTCTGCTCACTTTGAGATATGATAAGACACGCACCTGATCAACCAGTAGGAACTCCAGAACAACCAGCAGCAACTGATCAGCAGAAACCAATACTACCAACAGGAACCAAATAAGCAATCAGCAGGAACCCGCTAGCATGAACCAGTATCAGTAGGAACCAATCAGCAGAAACGAATACCATCAACAGAAACCAAATAATCTACCAGCAAGAACCATCACAAATCAAAATATGCAATCAGTAGGAACATCAAATCAAGCCAAAAATATGTTAATTACTAGGGTTCATCGTTGAATAAAACTTCAACTCACCAAGACTAGTAAAACATTAGAAGACCAGCACAAACTGTCAAGACCAAAATTAACATATACAACAACCGATCATGAACTATATATATGTTATCCGACCAGAATTAAGTTCCTAAGCTGCCATAGTACAGATCTCCTTGTCCACTAGTACGATCAAAACCTGAATAGAACAGTACCAGCACTAGCGTATACACATGATCAGAATTAAATAAATAATATACCACTCACCATTGTTGCTGTCTAATGATAGCCAATTAATGACCCCCAAGCCCACATGATTTCGTCAAACTCATAAATAAAATCAATATTATAATGAGACCAGCATCACGAATTAACCAATTTACATAAAAGTCAATAAGACTAGTATCTGCTATCCCACGTGACCATCAGTAGGAATGGAACCAGTTTTAACACATTGTGATATCACAAACGAGTGGGGACCAGCAACAGTACAAGCCAATCACACATTGAGACCATCATAACAATTATATGTCACCCCACATCTGATCACCCCAAATATTACCCATCGTGATCAACTTATGACCAATCAACATCATGTGTATCACTCATTAATTGACTATTTAATATTCAATAAATACCACCGACCAAATCAAATCAAATCACCAAATCACATTCGAGTGCATTAAATACCATATCATAATTAATATATGGTACCACATGGCAATCACATGAGTATCTTAGACACAAAACGAGACCAGTACAACATTACACAAAAGTGGACCAATCAAATATATGGGACAATTAATTCATACACAGCCAACCAAAATCACAACAGCTTCTTGTGGATCCCACTCAAGTCCGAAAACCAGTTTTATTATTTGAACAACTTAATTGTTTTCCAAGCCAACAATAGTGATATATGATATATAAAAATTCGATACCTCAAGAGTGGATCTGACATTCATGAAAACTGCTTCTCTTCGTCTCATGTGCCACCTGCTGCCTCTTTTCTTTTTCACATCTGCTGCAATAAAAGAATTAGGGCATAAACCCTAATTATAGACAAACCTTATAAACCCTAGATCGAGAGCCACGAGGCTCTGATACCAATTGTAGAATCCAAGATCCGGACTCAACTAGGGTATGAGCAATATCGATTGATTAGATGCACAATGAAATAGAAATGACACAATAAATATCACTAATAAGGTTTTATTTATTTAATATAAAAACTACTACTACAACTACTAGACGCTCTATGCGTTTTCTTAGACTCTCATTGGAGATGTCTACTATGAAATGAAATGAAAAGGATGAAAAGGTTGATTTGTAACTAGACGCCTACCCTCTTTATATAGGAGAGGGAGGTTACAAACCCTAATAATAGCTTACTATGAAAGCTACTAACTATTACATAATAACCCCTTGATGTTTGTTCTTTCTTCATTCTTGCTTGTGGTTTTGTAATGATAAAATCTGCAATTCCCAACAGCTTCTTATGTTTTCAATAGGGTAAGGGTGACTAAACCTCAACTCAATACTCCTTATGAGCTTATGTTTGGAAATAAACTAGTCATTAGCTTTCTAAGACCTTTTGGGTGCCATGTTACCATCCTAGATACTCTTAGTGTCCTTGGAAAATTTGATGGTAAATCTGATGAAGGTTTCTTGGTGGGGTACTGATAACGCTCAGATTGTGCATGTTTCTGGTAGCGTTATGTGTTCTTTTATATATGTTATTTGGTTATATTTGCGTGATTTCAGTGCTTAATTGCATCAAAAGATGTTTGTCTAGTGTTTATAGCCAAGTGTAGGGAAACGGAAGGAAAAGTAAAATAATGTTCAACAAATAGAAGATTCCCATTTCAGTGAAGCTGGTCAAGTACAAATCAGTATCTCAAGTACCTTTGAAGACCATAGTAATTGAAGAACCAAGTTCTACAAGATAAAGAGAAGTAAAGACCAAGTTTCCGTAACTCAGGAAATCCAACCGGATCGGTTGCGAGGGCAACCATATCAGTTGGAAACTGACCAAATAATGTCAAGTTGCCATCACCAACCGTTCGGTCGCCTCCCACAACCGGAACGGTTGGCCCATTTGTAGAAGACCAACAGGATCGGTTGGTCATGTAACCGATCCGGTTGGAGGAGGTATATCGGCCAAATCTTCATCCCTAAGTTTCCCCTTTGCATCCAAACGATTCTAGGTCCTTCTCTTGGTGTATTCTAGTCCCTTCCTTACTCTTTGGAGGCCAATTTCAGCAATTAATACCCTAGGCTTTGGAACTAGTATAAATAGAGGTCATTTGTGAGCATATGAAAAACATACTTCAATACAAATCTCTCTACTCATCAAACAAAGCTCTTAAGCTCTCAAATTTATCCTTAGAAGTCCAGGAAAGTTTGGAGTTCTAGAAGTTCCACATTTGGAGGCCAAATCACCAAGAAGTCTACCCCAATACTTAGAGAATCATTACTTCACCATTTGTAATCCTATTCCAAGCATTGTAAGACTTTTAATCAAGTTTTCTAATGTTCAAAGTTCTGAGTTTATGTTCATGTTTGTTATGAGTGGCTAGTTTCTTTATACACTTGCTTAAATGATGTTGATTATCTTATGATTGGTTAGTGATTGTGTTAACATGTTTTAATTCAATTTGAAGTCGATTCTAAGATCCAATTGTGCTAAAGTTTCATAGTGACATTTGTTAATCAAGTTTGACTAGTTGATAGTAATTGTTGAGGTCGAAAGAACTTATTGTTATCCAACTAGTTATAATCATTTTGTCTATGGATGATTGGTTTTATCCATTATTCTTGATTATACAAAGGAACTAAGGTGTGGTTGTAATAGAAACACCTTTTGATTATCAAATTGGATTGGTTGGAAACATCTAAAAGGTTGTAAGATTAGTTGTTGAGAATCAATTGTAGCCTCTTTTGTATTGACCATTTCTTAAGCAATTTGATGAAACAAGTGGATGTTTTTGTGTTTAAGTTTATGCAAGTAGACTTATGAAACTTGAATTGATCTTGAATTGATTGGTTAAATGTAATTCTTGTTTTTATGAACTAAAATCTTGACGAAGGTTTAACTTGTAAGAGCAATAGATTAGTACACCAACTAATTATCATAACCAACATGTTAAGAGGTTAACACAATCACCTTAATCTATGATATGAAACTAGTTTAAGCAAGTGTAGTTTTTAATCATCTGAATTTCATTACATCTATTTGCTTTGTTATATGTTTTGGATAGACTCTCTTGATTCAAACTTGTGCTTAGATTCACTCAAATCCCTGCGAACGATCCCGACTTACCTTCATAATCTTGCTATAACGGCCGAGTATACTTGCTCATATGTGTTATTGGTAATATTGGTAATTCACCTTTTATAAATTTAAAACTTGTACACATGTAGCACATCAGGTACTCACTAACTAGTAAGGCCTATAGGGTATACAGCTTAGTGACCAAAAGAGTAGAAGTAACTCTCCATGTAAACTTTCTTGAGGAGAAGCCTAATGTACCAGGAATAGGACATAGATAGAAGTTCCACATTTGGAGGCCAAATCACCAAGAAGTCTACCCCCAATACTTAGGGAATCATTACTTCACCATTTGTAATCCTATTCCAAAATGTTCAAAGTTTTGAGTTTATGTTCATGTTTGCTATGAGTGGCTAGTTTCTTTATACACTTGCTTAAATGATGTTGATTATCTTATGATTGGTTAGTGATTGTGTTAACATGTTTTAATTCAATTTCAAGTCGATTCTAAGATCCAATTGTGCTAAAGTTTCATAGTGACATTTGTTAATCAAGTTTGACTAGTTGATAGTAATTGTTGAGGTCAAAAGAACCTATTGTTATCCAACTAGTTATAATCATTTTGTCTATGGATGATTGTTTTTACCCATTATTCTTGATTATAAAAAGGAACTAAGGTGTGGTTGTAATAGAAACACTTTTTGATTATCAAATTGGATTGGTTGGAAACATCTAAAAGGTTGTAAGATTAGTTGTTGAGAATCAATTGTAGCCTTTTGTCTATGATCGGTTACCTTTTGTATTGACCATTTCTTAAGCAATTTGATGAAACAAGAGGATGTTTTTGTGTTTAAGTTTATGCAAGTAGACTTATGAAACTTGAATTGATCTTGAATTGATTGGTTAAATGTAATGCTTGTTTTTATGAACTAAAATCTTGACGAAGGTTTAACTTGTAAGAGCAATAGATTAGTACACCAACTAATTATCATAACCAACATGTTAAGAGGTTAACACAATCACCTTAATCTATTATATGAAACTAGTTTAAGCAAGTGTAGTTTTTAATCATCTGAATTTCATTATATCTATTTGCTTTGTTATATGTTTTGGATAGACTCTCTTGATTCAAACTTGTGCTTAAATTCACTCAAATCCCTGCGAACGATCCCGACTTACCTTCATAATCTTGCTATAACGGCTGAGTATACTTGCTCGTATGTGTTATTGGTAATATTGGTAATTCACCTTTTATAAATTTAAAACTTGTACACACGTAGCACATCAGGTAATCACTAACTAGTAAGGCATATAGGGTATACAGCTTAGTGACCAAAAGAGTAGAAGTAACTCTCCATGTAAACTTTCTTGAGGAGAAGCCTAATGTACCAGGAATAGGACATAGATAGATGTTTGACTTGGATTATCTGTCTGATTCTATAAACTTGTGTCTTTTGAAAATCAAGCTATCCCACATGCAGGTACACCAGATGTAACTAACAATGCATGTACTCAATCTACTCTCAATGATCATAATCCTGAAAAAGAAGTAGCATTTGAAGAGCTCATTGGTATACCTACCTTAGTTCATCCAATTGCAGCAAAGGTTGGGACAAGAAGATATTTCCTGTGTCTAAGAGGAAAGAACCTATTACAGAAACTAGAATGCTTGAGCAAGAGGTTCCAATATCTGAAGTCTCAGCAAGCATTAAAGCTTTTCAAAGACAATTGGATGCCATTATTCAAAAACATAGGAGTGCAGTATCTACAAATACTACTACCAGTACTAACAACATTAAGTCTGGCAGTGTATTTGGAGCAAACCCTGAACCCAACACTACCAGAACTAATCCCATTAATTCTGGTAGTCTGCATATTAATAATGGCGTGCAAAATTTCTCTCACACAGATGACTATGATGATTCAGACACGGCAGAGAATGAGATCTATAACAGGCCAGATGAGGGAATCTTTGAGGAAGCTTCTTATGATAATAATGGTGTGGTTACTAATTTCAACAATCTGCCCCTTAAGATTGATGTCAGTCCCACTCCTACTCTTAGGATTCACAAAATACATCCTAAAGACAACATATTTGGTGATCCTACATCAGCTTTTCAGACAAGAAGCGAAGTCCAGAAACTCTCAGGACCTCATGCATTAGTAGGTAACATTCAGAAGCAGCAAAGAAACAACCACAAAGATCAACAACACTGTTTGTTTTCTTGCTTCTTATCTCAAGAGGAACCTCTCACAGTAGCTAACATATTAACTGATGAGAGTTGGATAGAATCCATGCAAGAAGGGTTGTTGCAGTTTGAACTGCAAAAGGTACGGGTTCTGGTGGATCTACCATATGGGGCTAAGGTAATTGGTACAAAGTGGGTGTTCAGAAATAAAGGTGATGAAAGAGGTTTTGTTGTTAGAAATAAGTATAAGTTGGTAGCCCAAGGGTATAGACAGGAGGAAGAGATAGACTATGATGAGGTTTTTGCTCCTGTGGCTAGAATTGAAGCCATCAGGTTATTTTTGGCCTATGCATCATATATGAGGTTTATAGTCTATCAGATGGATGTTAAGAGTGCATTTCTATATGGAACTATTGATGAGGAGGTTTATGTTGCTCAACCTCCTGGTTTTGTTGATCTAGCTCACCCTAGGAGAGTTTATAAAGTCATCAAAGCATTATATAGACTTCATCAGGCTCCTAGAGCTTGGTATGCTACACTCTCCACTTTCCTTGAACAAAATGGATACAGAAGAAGAACCATTGACAAGACACTATTTATTAAAAGAAACCAGAAGGATATCATGCTTGTGCAAGTCTACGTTGATGATATCATTTTTGGTTCCACAAGGAGGTCTTGGTGTGAATATTTTGAGGTCTTGATGAAGAGCAGATTTCAGATGAGTTCTATGGGAGAGCTCACCTTCTTTATTAGACTGCAAGTCAAACAGAAATCAGATGAACTATTTATCTCTCAAGACAAGTATGTTGCTGATATGTTAAAGAAGTTTGACCTTGTAAATGTGAAGTCTGTTGTTACACCCATGGAGACCAAGGTGCCATTGATAAAAGATGAGAAGGCTGCTGATGTGGATGTCAGACTGTACAGATCCATGATAGGATCTTTAATGTATCTAACAACCTCTAGGCATGATATTATGTATGTTGTGTGTGTTTGTTCTCGTTTTCAGGTTACTCCAAAGACTTCACATCTTCATGCTGTGAAAAGGATTTTCAGATACCTTAAGGGCAAACCCAATTTGGGTTTATGGTATGCTAGAGAGTCATCCTTAGACCTGGAAGCTTTTTCTGATAGTGATTATGCTGGGGCTAGTATGGATAGGAAATCCAAAACAGGAGGTGGTCAATTTCTTGGAAGAAGATTGATTTCCTGGCAATGTAAGAAGCAGACAATTATGGCTACCTCCACAACTAAAGCTGAATATGTAGCTGCTGCTAATTGTTGTGGACAAGTGCTTTGGATCCAAAATCAGATGTTGGATTATGAGTTAAACTTCATGAACACCACAATCAACATTGATAATGAAAGCACTATATATATTGTTAAGAACCTAGTCTATCATTCTAAGACCAAACACATAGAGATCATGCATAACTTTATAAGGGATTGTTTTGAGAAGGGTCTCATAAGGGTAGCAAAGATACATACAGATAATAATGTAGCTGATTTTTTGACCAAAGCATTTGATGGACCTAGGTTCAATTTCTTGGTGGTTAACATTGGTATGGTGAATCCATAGCTACATTTAAGGGGAGGTTAAATGTATAGTATGTAAGTTTAGTTGGCAGACTTAATAAGTTTTAAAACTGGTAGTTAAAACTGGTAGCTTCAAGGTTAAGTCTGGTCCTTAAGTCTGGTCGTTAAATCTGTTACAATATTTTACGGCGTGATAATTATCTTTCTAAACTTTAAACTTATTCTTTTTCCAAAGATATAGCTTTCCAAAGAAAATTAAAACCCTAGCTGTATATATATATATTCATAATGACTCTGTTTTTCTCATAAAGGTTTCAAAACAGAGTCAGTCTTGTTCATCTATATTCTTTGTGTCATCATGGTTTCTACAGCAGAATGTGCTAAGGATGTACAGCTTGATGAATTCATGGCCTTATGTGTTACTTTGTCTTCCAAAGTACAAGCGTTGGAGGGAGATCTTGCATCAACTAAATTGCTATTGGGGTCTCAAGTACACGCATTGGAAGAGGAGGTTCAGAACTTGAGGGCCATGCATGGTGTTTTTCTTGATGAGTTGGCTAACTCTCAAGAATCTGTTCATGATGTTATTGATTTCAAAAATTCTTCCAAACAAGGGAGGAACACAGAATCACACCCAAAGAAGGTGGTGATTCAGAATCATGATCCTATAGTATCTTGGGAGATCTACAAGGATAATTTTGGAAAGGCTTGGAAGGTAATCAGATTTAGTAGAAAGTTTGCTATGTACAAGAATCTTGAAGATCTGGTAAAATCTTGTAATCGACAAGACTTGGATACTTTATGGAATTTGGTTCAGTAGAAGCTCAAGATTTCTAAAAGGTCAAATGTGAAAGAGCAAGAACTTTAGGCAGAACTTCAAAGACTATATGATCTAGATCCTAAGAATGTCGATTGGAATTTTCCATGTCAAGATGCCAGTGTTTCATGGAAATTTTATGATACGTGTGATGTTCATCACTTATTCACAAAAGGTGGAGTTGATTTGTTCATGCTTGCAGAAGTGGAATATCCACTATGTGTTGAAGTGCTTCAAGTGATGATACTTTCAAAACTTCAGTATGAAAAAGAATCTGAGGTAGCTGAAAATCTCATTCAAAGAATATGTGATCAACTGCTAGCCAAAATATGTGATCAGATTGAAGAAGAGACAACTGCTAAAAAAAGGAGAATAAGGTAAAATGTTTGAAATAATTTTCTTAAGCTATTGAGTGTTATATTTATAAGTTGAGTATTGTGTTTGTAAAGGTAATAAATGGATTTTGAGGGGTTTCATTAAGTGAAAATGCTTTGCACTGTCACAACAAATGGTCATCAGTTCACCATGTCTAACCCACATAAGAACTGACTAGTCCATGGGCAAACGACTCTGGTAAAGATAACTCAAATCCTTTAATGGCTACAATTTGCCAAAAATTGTATGGTGCTCAACTCACCATGTCTGTGTAGATGAAGAGTTGGCTAGCCCACAAGTTCATGGCTTGTGGTAAAGGCAGTGGAAAACCATGACTAGTCCAAAAGGGTACAGCTTTTGATAAAGACTAATCAAATCTGTTGATAGCTGTTGGTTTGCTAAAAATCAGATGGTTATCAAAGTACCATGGAATTATACACCAAAACATTGGCTACTCCAATAGTAATGGCTAATTGGTAAAGAGACATCAAATCCATTAAAAAACTTCTATGATTCACCTCTCACAGGGTAACACACCTGGATGTGATGAGAATAGTATGAAACTTTTGTAATTTGATGTACATACAGTCACAGTTGCAGAAAAGACCATGGAGTGCTGATAAATTGATGATACAATGTTGCACAGAACACATAATGAAGAAAACTCAAAGATGCAGCTCAAAGATAATTCCAAGATCCTCAAGAAAGACAAAAGAACTTGAAGTTCACAAGTGAAGATCAAGTTAGGGGAGGATTGTATGGAATTATATTTTGTAAAACAGATTTAAGTTTGTTTAAGTATGTTTAGGATTAATTCTTGTAGTGTTAGTAGTTAAGTCTGGTAAGCCAGAATTAAGTCTGTTGATAGTTAAGTCTGCCAGTACTAATGGAGTTAAGTCTGGCAGAACTAATGGTTTGTTGCTAAGTCTGTTTATGATAAAAATAGAATAATTTGTTAGAGTTATATTAGGAATAGATATGTACGCGTAGATGATTTCTCCCGAACTAGCTAACTTTATTTCCCAGCCACTTGTGAATGGCTGATACTAAAAGCTAGACAGCCCGGGAGAAAAATGCAAGTTTACCAAGGATTAAAAATTCCTTGGATCGTTTATGTCCTGGTGAGGCGTGATATTCCACATACAATGACTTGTGAATGCTGAAATGATATAGAATGTACAAAAACAGGAATCTGATTGACTAACACTATGAATAGTAATAGCTCTGTCACAGCTATGTCAATAAAAACGCACAATCAGAAACCTAAAAATCGAAAAGATATACAAACGTACGTTTAACTAATACGTAAACGTATAAAAACAAAACGATTATAACTCTAGTAGAGATTTGCGTGTCTTAGCGACTTAAATGCAAATTAAAAGAAAATAAAAGATAAAATCTATTAAATAAACGCTATCACTATTTTTACAGATCGATGAACGTTTATATGATTTTATAAAATAAAATCACTTAAATAAACTATATTAACTAAAACGTAAACTCAAAATATCTAAAAACGTTATTTAAAATGAAAACGAGCGTTATTTACGAAAACGGCGCTGGAGTGCAAACAAAAACGTAAATTTTAAGAAATAAAAGGCCTAAGAGTGTAAAACTAATTTTATTACATACTATATGATAAAAGAAAATTTTACAAAAAAAAGATTTATATTTTTTAGACTTTTATTTATTATGATTTAATTAAGTTTTTACACTAATTAAATTATTAAAAATACTAAAACTATAGAGAAAAATCTCAACTTTTTACAGAAAATACTTTATACTAATACTAAGGTAAGAAAAATACAAAACTTGAAAAAGCTAGCTTAAATAAGCTAGAAATAAGCACTTAGGCTCGTATAAGCTTATTGAACAAGGTGTACTTAAGTATTAAAGTGTGCATGATATGACCAGTCAAAGACCCAAGGGCAATTGGCATCCAGGTACACACTAACGCGTTCATAAGGGGGAGGTCTCAGGTTCGAGCCTGCCTACCCCCTTTTTGCAAAACATTTTATTTTTTTTGATTTTCTTTTTGCAAAACTTTATAACAAGCTAAAATATGGAACTTTAATAAAACCAACTTTTTCAAAACTTGGAAATAAGCTCTGTTGGAGCTTATTTCCATAACAGATGGTCAAATAAGCCATAAGCTCCCACATAGAAGCTAGCACTAGTTGCTAAAGCTATGTTTGGGCTTTTGTGTTTTTAAGGACATAAATATATACAGATATTAAGTTCATTTAATAAATTAAAAGCTTTACAAACCAAAAAATAAGCAATTCTTGGCTTATAAGCTTATGCAGTGAGCTTTTAACTCACTGTTTGGCTTATAAGCTTTGAATAAGCTTAACAAAGGAAACAAAAGGAAAAGGGTATGTATATATATGTAATATGAACAAGTTTAAGAAAAAATGGAAAGCTACAAACCTAGAAATAAGCATATTATGAGCTTATTAGTCATTCAGTTGAGCTTATGGGCTCACAGTAAACTCATAGGCTCACAATAAGCTTGAAAAAACTATAAAATGTAAACCAAAGGTAAAATTATATTTATACAAGTATAATGAACTATTATACACAAGCTTGTACACTGGAATTGGCAAATAAGCTTGAAATAAGCAGATAAGCACTTCCAGTGCACTGTAGATCCAAACACCCCTGCTATCTTTTGTCTTGGCAATTTAAGCTCAGTAAATAAGCTTCAAAAGCCAAAGTAGAGATTGAGGTAGCAAGACATGCTGGTTGGCTTATCAAAAAGCTCAAGCTCACCTAGTGGGGTCCACTAGTGAGCTTGTAGGAAGCTTATGAAAATGCTATGAATTGACTGAGTATACTTATATACTCAGTTATGGGACAAACAAAAAGCCTATTGCAGACTTACTCAATAAGCTACAAAATGGGTTTTAAGCACTGGACCTTATTAACTAGCTGGTTAGCTTTTTAAAGAGACTAATTTCACAAGCTGGGTCAACAGGATAAGCTTTTTGTGAGCTTATGAAGAATCTATAATACACTCAGTACATACTGAGAGACTCAGCACACACTGATGAAATGATGATAAGTTCTAGCTACTTGCAACCTATGTAAATAAGCTACAAGGTGAAAGTGAAGCACAGGATCATGAAGTTTGGTTGCTAGGCTTCCTAAAAAGCCAGGCCACACAAGCTTAAGATCACAAATGAGCTTGGTGTGAGCTTGTGAAAATGGTGCAAATTTATAGTTTGAACTGTAGGAATGGGCAAACACAAGCTTCTAAATTACCTATCAAATAAGCTTCAACAAGCTCAACTCTTCTTGAGACCTTGAGTTGGACAGCTTAGCTTCTCACAAAGCCAAGAATCACAAGCTCAAGTTCTCTGAGGAGCTTGTTGGGAGCTTTGGAATATCAGCTCACTTCACTGTTTGCTTCAGTGAAGTGAGTTGATTTGTAACAAAAAGTGTGGGTGATTAAGCTACTTAAATAAGCTGCAAATGTAAAAACAAGAATACAAATAATAAAAAGGCCACAAAGGCAACACATAAAAGCCAAATACACTAGCTAGGATCAAATCCATGAGCTTATGCAAGCTCATGGTTTTGACAGCAAAACCATGGTACAGGGCATAACAGTTATGAATTTTGACTTTTAAGTTTTATGATCAAAGTTGACTTTGATCAACTTTGATCTGAATTTAACAACTAAATAAGACATATTATGATACAAGAACATGAAATAAACAAGTATGAACAATGTTTAAACAGATATGTAGGTTTGTGGGTCAAGACAACCTCATAATACTCATGTGGAGAGGATCAAGTGTCAATTTGACTATCCACATGCTATACCACTTAGTTGAAACCATCACTGAGCTATATTGGACATGTAAGTACATACTCAAACAAGAAAAATACCATACATGGCCTATAACACAGATAAATCATCTAAACCAAACAACCCTTAAATGAGAAATAATTGAACTTTTGAGAGCTTAAAACTGTGTATATCAATTTCATCCAATCCAGAGAATCCAAAATGTCAAAATGGATCTTATTCAGCATACACAAGTGGTCACACAAGCTTATGCCTATGATTATCAAAAATGACATATAGACAGTCAATAAGCAAAATCAAACCACAAAGCAATCCAAAACATACCAACCTATTATTAAGCTATAATATCATTAACTAATAACATATAAACACAGAAACATGATAATTAGAACAGATAGATAACTTAAGCATAAAATTGCAAAAATTGTAAAAAGTGGACTTACATGTGAATCAACTGAGACTTTGGAAACCAAGGACATAAACATAACCTATAGCCCTCCATAGGACTCTAATACCATGGCAATCCATAATAGCCATGCTCCAAGCAGATTCACCCAAGGACACATGATTTTTGATTTCTTTCTATTTTCTCTATTTTTTAGTGATTTTTGGTTTTATAAAGACTAAGCTGAATTAAGGTTTCTAAAAGCTAATTAAGCTTTTTCAGGAGCTTAAGTGACCTATATGAGTCCATCAAACAACAATAGTCCAACAGAAATGTAAATAACATGAGAATTAAAGATAACTTGAAAATTTGAAATATAAAAGATGACTTACATTAAAACTGTAAATGATAACTTATTACACTAATTTGAGTTCCATTACACTAATTAAAGCTGTAAATGACATTTAATTTAAATGAAAGCATTTAAAAATTACGCTAGTCTAAGGTGACATTGGCTTAAGGCCAAGGTAGGTGTTCCTCTGCTTCCTTTCCTTCTTTTATAGTCTCAGTACTCCTTGGAGACCACTCATAAGTTCCTGCTTCAATCTTGATCCTTGAATTGTAGAATTTGATCTCAGCCGTTTAAAACACTTTTGGCGCCAAAAGTCTTGCAAGTAACTTGAGGCGGTTTTAATTCAATTAATGCATCTTGTTGGCTTGTATAGGTGGAGGGAACAAGATATGAAGCTTTTTTAACAAGTTGGGGCTGCATGGAAGAAAACAGAGGATGAGGTAAGGTTTGGAGTGAAAAGGGTGTGGAGATGCATTAATTGGTGATGTGGGATAAGTTTGAGAGGTGTAAGGGAGTAGGTTGTGAGCTGTGGAGGACAGGTGGAGGGGGGAAGTGGCACAAAAACCACCCTGGTTTTGGGATATCAGAGGTTGTGTGGACGATGAACAGTGTCTGGCGGTTTCTTGGTTTGTTTGACTTTCGTTGACCGATGGGTGATATCAAAGGGCCGGGTCAAGGTTTTGGGCCAGCTGGTTTTGGGTTTGTTTGTTTTGGGTTTGATATTAAAGGATCCGTTTGGTTTAAATGGTATACACAAGGACTAGAAATGTAATTTCTGATTACTTGAGGGGCTATGACTGCCATTTTTCCAAACTTTCTTTGAGGACCAATCCTGCCATAAAATAATTACACAAGGACCAAAAGTATATAATTTACTATTTTAGAACTTTAAGGACCTAATATGTAATTTTTGGATTTTGAGGGACTAAAGGTGTAAATTCCCAAAAGTTATCAAAAGTGTTCCAATTTGTAAGTTCATGTATAGTACAAGGGTAATTTGTGAATTTTCCAAGTTTTGAATACCCAGGGACTATTTTTGCCAATTTTGTAACTTGAGGGGTAAAAATTGCCATTTTGTATAAACTTTTATCCAGGGATGTTTTGTGAACATTTTTGGTTTCCCAAGGACTTAAGTTGACTTTTCATTCATTTAAAACATTTAGGGACTAGTTTTGACAATTTGTGTAACTTCAGGGACTGAAAATGACAATTGTTGTGAAATTGATCATTTTTCACTTGTTTTTCAATCTTTTGTACCTGAATCACATAAAAACACATTTTTATGAATTTATATCATTTTGAGAGTCATTTGTGTGTTTTTGGTCGTTTTGTGGGTTTAAACAGTATAAAATATATGTGTATTTAGACACATATCAAATCCCCCACACTAAACTATTGCTAGTCCCTAGCAATCTTTTATTTAAAACTTAATGGATTTGAAAAACTCTTTACCAAAAGCCATTACTTCTGGAGTAGCCAATTGTTTCAGTTCAAGTAAGAACTTTGGTACAATGATAACCAATTGATTTTAAGCAAATCATAAGCTGTCAACGGTTTTGATTTGTCTTTACCTGTAGCCGTTTGCTCAGGACTAGCCAACTCTTCACTTTTAAGGATATGGTGAGTTGAACACCATACAATTTTAGGCAAATTGCAAGCCATAAACGGATTTGAGATATCTTTACCAAGAGCCGTTTGCTCCTGGATTAGCCAATCCTTATGTAGGTTAGACATGGTGGACTGATTACCATTTGTTGTGTTTAGTACATAGTACTTCCACTAGATAAAAAATTTTAAAATTTGGCCATTTTGGGGGAAAAAGGGACTAAAAGGGTACATTTATGATCAAAATTCGCCAGAATTTCCCCCCCACACTTAGAAATGAATATTGTCCTCAATATTCAAAACTAAGTGGGGTAACACAACAATTTATTTTATTTTTTCTGTATTTACAATTTTCAAAGTTTTTTTTTTTTTTATATATATACAACAGGTGGGTTATTACCCCCACACTTAGATGGTAGAAAGGGGAAAAAGACAGAAATATGGGTGAAAACCCATATGATGTGGCTTGTTTTTGATAACCAAGTCACTAGCTTGACTTGACCCCGAATTGAATTGTTCATGGGGAAACTGAGTGGGATTGCCACTCAAATATTGGGTAAGAAATTGGAGTGGGATTGCCACTCACAGAATTATGAATAATCATCACTAAGATGAGTCTAAGAATCTTAGAAAGAAACTCAGAAAAGGCGAGAAGAATCTTTTGATTTTTGATTTTATAAAAAGAAGTGGAAAATATTTTTGAGGTTAATATATATATGTACAAAAGAAATTCCTAACAACTGCCCCTCGAAAGGGAATCTGGGTCTGACAGAGCTCAGCAACTGTAAACAGCCAATAACCAAATGTTGTAACTGAGGGACTTATCAAACTGGGCAAGTTGTGTGCAAAGGAAAAAATGTTTTTGTATTTTTAACTTTTATATATATATACAAAGAAATGGCTAAAAAGGAAACCTAAATGAGATTTTTAATACATGATACTGATTTAAACCTAATCTATCACATTCCAGGAATTATACTAAGCACAGTAAATCCTTTTTTAGTGTAAACATGGTGTTTAGCCAAAATTTAGACCTAGGAATATCAAGATTTAGGAAAATTGACAGTCAAATGCAAATCAAAGCACAGATAGATTTCAACCATAAAATCTTTTTGTATTTTATATTGTTTATAAGAAATGAAGTATATGTAATTTACATACAAGGATAGGTATTTCAACAAAGTACAAAATACAAGTCATAATACGCAGCTAGCCTCCCCGGCAGCGGCGCCAAAATTTGATTTCTCCCGAACTAGCTAACTTTATTTCCCAGCCACTTGTGAATGGCTGATACTAAAAGCTAGACAGCCCGGGAGAAAAATGCAAGTTTACCAAGGATTAAAAATTCCTTGGATCGTTTATGTCCTGGTGAGGCGTGATATTCCACATACAATGACTTGTGAATGCTGAAATGATATAGAATGTACAAAAACAGGAATCTGATTGACTAACACTATGAATAGTAATAGCTCTGTCACAGCTATGTCAATAAAAACGCACAATCAGAAACCTAAAAATCGAAAAGATATACAAACGTACGTTTAACTAATACGTAAACGTATAAAAACAAAACGATTATAACTCTAGTAGAGATTTGCATGTCTTAGCGACTTAAATGCAAATTAAAAGAAAATAAAAGATAAAATCTATTAAATAAACGCTATCACTATTTTTACAGATCGATGAACGTTTATATGATTTTATAAAATAAAATCACTTAAATAAACTATATTAACTAAAACGTAAACTCAAAATATCTAAAAACGTTATTTAAAATGAAAACGAGCGTTATTTACGAAAATGGCGCTGGAGTGCAAACAAAAACGTAAATTTTAAGAAATAAAAGGCCTAAGAGTGTAAAACTAATTTTATTACATACTATATGATAAAAGAAAATTTTACAAAAAAAAGATTTATATTTTTTAGACTTTTATTTATTATGATTTAATTAAGTTTTTACACTAATTAAATTATTAAAAATACTAAAACTATAGAGAAAAATCTCAACTTTTTACAGAAAATACTTTATACTAATACTAAGGTAAGAAAAATACAAAACTTGAAAAAGCTAGCTTAAATAAGCTAGAAATAAGCACTTAGGCTCGTATAAGCTTATTGAACAAGGTGTACTTAAGTATTAAAGTGTGCATGATATGACCAGTCAAAGACCCAAGGGCAATTGGCATCCAGGTACACACTAACGCGTTCATAAGGGGGAGGTCTCAGGTTCGAGCCTGCCTACCCCCTTTTTGCAAAACATTTTATTTTTTTTGATTTTCTTTTTGCAAAACTTTATAACAAGCTAAAATATGGAACTTTAATAAAACCAACTTTTTCAAAACTTGGAAATAAGCTCTGTTGGAGCTTATTTCCATAACAGATGGTCAAATAAGCCATAAGCTCCCACATAGAAGCTAGCACTAGTTGCTAAAGCTATGTTTGGGCTTTTGTGTTTTTAAGGACATAAATATATACAGATATTAAGTTCATTTAATAAATTAAAAGCTTTACAAACCAAAAAATAAGCAATTCTTGGCTTATAAGCTTATGCAGTGAGCTTTTAACTCACTGTTTGGCTTATAAGCTTTGAATAAGCTTAACAAAGGAAACAAAAGGAAAAGGGTATGTATATATATGTAATATGAACAAGTTTAAGAAAAAATGGAAAGCTACAAACCTAGAAATAAGCATATTATGAGCTTATTAGTCATTCAGTTGAGCTTATGGGCTCACAGTAAACTCATAGGCTCACAATAAGCTTGAAAAAACTATAAAATGTAAACCAAAGGTAAAATTATATTTATACAAGTATAATGAACTATTATACACAAGCTTGTACACTGGAATTGGCAAATAAGCTTGAAATAAGCAGATAAGCACTTCCAGTGCACTGTAGATCCAAACACCCCTGCTATCTTTTGTCTTGGCAATTTAAGCTCAGTAAATAAGCTTCAAAAGCCAAAGTAGAGATTGAGGTAGCAAGACATGCTGGTTGGCTTATCAAAAAGCTCAAGCTCACCTAGTGGGGTCCACTAGTGAGCTTGTAGGAAGCTTATGAAAATGCTATGAATTGACTGAGTATACTTATATACTCAGTTATGGGACAAACAAAAAGCCTATTGCAGACTTACTCAATAAGCTACAAAATGGGTTTTAAGCACTGGACCTTATTAACTAGCTGGTTAGCTTTTTAAAGAGACTAATTTCACAAGCTGGGTCAACAGGATAAGCTTTTTGTGAGCTTATGAAGAATCTATAATATACTCAGTACATACTGAGAGACTCAGCACACACTGATGAAATGATGATAAGTTCTAGCTACTTGCAACCTATGTAAATAAGCTACAAGGTGAAAGTGAAGCACAGGATCATGAAGTTTGGTTGCTAGGCTTCCTAAAAAGCCAGGCCACACAAGCTTAAGATCACAAATGAGCTTGGTGTGAGCTTGTGAAAATGGTGCAAATTTATAGTTTGAACTGTAGGAATGGGCAAACACAAGCTTCTAAATTACCTATCAAATAAGCTTCAACAAGCTCAACTCTTCCTGAGACCTTGAGTTGGACAGCTTAGCTTCTCACAAAGCCAAGAATCACAAGCTCAAGTTCTCTGAGGAGCTTGTTGGGAGCTTTGGAATATCAGCTCACTTCACTGTTTGCTTCAGTGAAGTGAGTTGATTTGTAACAAAAAGTGTGGGTGATTAAGCTACTTAAATAAGCTGCAAATGTAAAAACAAGAATACAAATAATAAAAAGGCCACAAAGGCAACACATAAAAGCCAAATACACTAGCTAGGATCAAATCCATGAGCTTATGCAAGCTCATGGTTTTGACAGCAAAACCATGGTACAGGGCATAACAGTTATGAATTTTGACTTTTAAGTTTTATGATCAAAGTTGACTTTGATCAACTTTGATCTGAATTTAACAACTAAATAAGACATATTATGATACAAGAACATGAAATAAACAAGTATGAACAATGTTTAAACAGATATGTAGGTTTGTGGGTCAAGATAACCTCATAATACTCATGTGGAGAGGATCAAGTGTCAATTTGACTATCCACATGCTATACCACTTAGTTGAAACCATCACTGAGCTATATTGGACATGTAAGTACATACTCAAACAAGAAAAATACCATACATGGCCTATAACACAGATAAATCATCTAAACCAAACAACCCTTAAATGAGAAATAATTGAACTTTTGAGAGCTTAAAACTGTGTATATCAATTTCATCCAATCCAGAGAATCCAAAATGTCAAAATGGATCTTATTCAGCATACACAAGTGGTCACACAAGCTTATGCCTATGATTATCAAAAATGACATATAGACAGTCAATAAGCAAAATCAAACCACAAAGCAATCCAAAACATACCAACCTATTATTAAGCTATAATATCATTAACTAATAACATATAAACACAGAAACATGATAATTAGAACAGATAGATAACTTAAGCATAAAATTGCAAAAATTGTAAAAAGTGGACTTACATGTGAATCAACTGAGACTTTGGAAACCAAGGACATAAACATAACCTATAGCCCTCCATAGGACTCTAATACCATGGCAATCCATAATAGCCATGCTCCAAGCAGATTCACCCAAGGACACATGATTTTTGATTTCTTTCTATTTTCTCTATTTTTTAGTGATTTTTGGTTTTATAAAGACTAAGCTGAATTAAGGTTTCTAAAAGCTAATTAAGCTTTTTCAGGAGCTTAAGTGACCTATATGAGTCCATCAAACAACAATAGTCCAACAGAAATGTAAATAACATGAGAATTAAAGATAACTTGAAAATTTGAAATATAAAAGATGACTTACATTAAAACTGTAAATGATAACTTATTACACTAATTTGAGTTCCATTACACTAATTAAAGCTGTAAATGACATTTAATTTAAATGAAAGCATTTAAAAATTACGCTAGTCTAAGGTGACATTGGCTTAAGGCCAAGGTAGGTGTTCCTCTGCTTCCTTTCCTTCTTTTATAGTCTCAGTACTCCTTGGAGACCACTCATAAGTTCCTGCTTCAATCTTGATCCTTGAATTGTAGAATTTGATCTCAGCCGTTTAAAACACTTTTGGCGCCAAAAGTCTTGCAAGTAACTTGAGGCGGTTTTAATTCAATTAATGCATCTTGTTGGCTTGTATAGGTGGAGGGAACAAGATATGAAGCTTTTTTAACAAGTTGGGGCTGCATGGAAGAAAACAGAGGATGAGGTAAGGTTTGGAGTGAAAAGGGTGTGGAGATGCATTAATTGGTGATGTGGGATAAGTTTGAGAGGTGTAAGGGAGTAGGTTGTGAGCTGTGGAGGACAGGTGGAGGGGGGAAGTGGCACAAAACCACCCTGGTTTTGGGATATCAGAGGTTGTGTGGACGATGAACAGTGTCTGGCGGTTTCTTGGTTTGTTTGACTTTCGTTGACCGATGGGTGATATCAAAGGGCCGGGTCAAGGTTTTGGGCCAGCTGGTTTTGGGTTTGTTTGTTTTGGGTTTGATATTAAAGGATCCGTTTGGTTTAAATGGTATACACAAGGACTAGAAATGTAATTTCTGATTACTTGAGGGGCTATGACTGCCATTTTTCCAAACTTTCTTTGAGGACCAATCCTGCCATAAAATAATTACACAAGGACCAAAAGTATATAATTTACTATTTTAGAACTTTAAGGACCTAATATGTAATTTTTGGATTTTGAGGGACTAAAGGTGTAAATTCCCAAAAGTTATCAAAAGTGTTCCAATTTGTAAGTTCATGTATAGTACAAGGGTAATTTGTGAATTTTCCAAGTTTTGAATACCCAGGGACTATTTTTGCCAATTTTGTAACTTGAGGGGTAAAAATTGCCATTTTGTATAAACTTTTATCCAGGGATGTTTTGTGAACATTTTTGGTTTCCCAAGGACTTAAGTTGACTTTTCATTCATTTAAAACATTTAGGGACTAGTTTTGACAATTTGTGTAACTTCAGGGACTGAAAATGACAATTGTTGTGAAATTGATCATTTTTCACTTGTTTTTCAATCTTTTGTACCTGAATCACATAAAAACACATTTTTATGAATTTATATCATTTTGAGAGTCATTTGTGTGTTTTTGGTCGTTTTGTGGGTTTAAACAGTATAAAATATATGTGTATTTAGACACATATCAGTAGAGATATCTTAGGAAGAGATATTTTTACCCTTCTACAAGTCTTATAGTCAATTAGGGTTTCCTTTGTGTATAAAAGGATCCCTAAGGTATTAGGTTAAAGGTACGAGTTGTAAGCCTTAACTTTTGAGTAAAGTAATAGAAATAACAAAGTTAGTTATTCTTGTGTTCTTCATACTTTGTGTGTTAAGATTTCCGCATTAACACATACAGATCTGATTAAGAGTTCTTCACATAATAAATTTGGATTTACTCAAGTTTATTATAAGTTATTCAAGGTTACTTAGATCCATAAACTTTTGGACCTACAGATAATATCTCATTTTTTATTTAAATACTCATATTTTTATATGATCACATGTTCTGGACTAATTGTGGTTATTATTAGTCTTGAATTATATCTTAATCATCAGGGATTATCGTGATATCTTTGTTCTTCGAACAAGCTGGGCATATTTTGCCTCCTTCTTTTTTGTGATCTCTTTATATACAAAATCTTTTTTGAGCTTCAGGACTTGATTTTATAATTCCCCTTTCAATTATGTTCATTCTTTGTTAAAGATATGTTACAGCTCTTGGGAGAGATCTTCTCGCTAGAGCGATCATTATTGGAGAAAAAAGGCTTTCTCCACCATATGTCCTAAAATCCCTTTTTAGGGCTGTTCCATTGCTTGTAAAATGATTCTCAATCCAATGGCCCTTTTAATACGTATCCCATCTTTATAGAATCCATGAAATGGCTTCCTTAACTTCTCTATGTTATCTTCTTTATCTTTAATTTTTATCAATTGGATAAAATGGTAGGCTGGGTATCTGTACTCTTCATAGAAATCTGGCCCGGCTGACAGGAATTTCAGCATCAATAGATCTTTATAACTTATCATGGGATTATTTCTATAACATTCTTTAACGGAATTTTGTAACCACGTCCGCGTTTAAAATAATTCTGGGAAATTAGGAGGTGTAAGATAAATTGAATTTACCGCTCCAAATATATACCAATATCTGACCTCGTCAAGATTGCAACCCTGCAAATAGTTGATTCTTGGGTATACCCCCTTGAAATCAACAAATCTTGTATCGGTATTATAAGGACTGTATAGTTCTTTCATCATTAGAGTTTGTAACTCAACGGGATCCTGAATAATTGGATTTTGAATGATTTTTTCAAAGCTAGAGGTTTTATCTGATTGGGGTCTAAAAGAATATGATTCTTTAGCCCTCAATTCTTTTTCTTTTTTAGAAATTACGTCCATCATTTGTTCATCAAAAGAAGAAGATGGATTATCGATTTTACCGGTTTTATTTTTAATCAATAGTTTCCAGCAGTTGCCTTGATTGTGAAACCTTGTCTTTTATATATATCTTTTATTTGAAGGATATTCTCCAGAATGACTTCAATGACATTCATTAATTCTGCCATATCGGAAGCAGTGTCTTTCATCTCTTTTACCCTCATATCCATGCTAGTAAGCAAAATATCGATATCTTCAATGATCTTTTCCATCTCTTGTCAGGATATTTGCTAAAAAATTCTTTTCAGATTTAATAATTTCTATATCGAAACTGTACTCAGATAAAAGAGTTTGCCATCTAATCAATCTTTTAAATTCAGGTTTTGATGGCAAATTATTATTTATAAAAGCTTTTACTTGAGTATTACCAGTTCTCAACAAGAATCTTTTTTGTAATAAGAAATAATAAAACTTTTGACAACTTCTTACCACCGCTAATTATTCCTTTTCATTTATATGATATCTTGTTTCTGTATCACTAAAAGTGCCAGAACAGTATCTACAAATATTTTCTCCAATTTTTTGTTTTTCCCTATCATAATCTATTCTTTTAAGTACACCAATCCAATTATTTTCAGAAGCATCAGTTTCTAAAATTAGATCATCATCTACTTTTGGTAATTGTAGTTTTGGCAAATCATTACAAAGATTTTTTTATCTTTCTTACATGTCCTTCTAGGCTTTTATCAAAACTGAATATTTTAAATTTTATGAGTAACTTTCTGAAAGGTTTCCTTAACTCTGCTAGATTTTGGATAAAATCATATGCATAATTGAGTATTCCAAGAAAACTTTGTATATGCTTTTTATTAATTAATTTAACTGGGAAAGATGATATTTTTTCAAGAATGTGGCTTTGGATCTAATCCATTACCATCTAATTTCATTCCCAAAAAATCAATTTCTTTTTTGATCAAATTTGTTTTCTTTTCTGATAAGGCTAAACCATTTTTTATGCATAAATATACAAAAATATCTAGATGCTTCAAATGGGAGCTTATATCATCAGATAAGACTAAAATATCATCAATGTGAACAAAGATAAAGTCATATTCTTTAAAAATCATATCTATTTTCCTCTGATATGTGAGGAGCATTTTTTAATCCAAAAGGTAAAACTAACCATTCATATTGGCCTTGTGGAGTAGAGAATGCAGTGTAGGCTATACTATCAGGATGCATTTTTATTTGCCAAAAACCACTTTTACAATCGAATTTAGAAAATATCTTTTTATTTCTAGTCCAATTTATCAAACTTTCTTTATGTGGTAAAAAGTACCCATCAAATACTGTATTTTCATTTAACTTTTTATAGTTTATTACCATTCTCGCTTTGCCTCTTGCTATCTCAGCATGGTTTCTAACTAAAAAGGTTGGCGAACTATGAGGGCTATGACTAGGTCTTATTAGTTTACTATCTATGAGTTCCTTAATTTGTACCTGGAATTCTTTTTGATCTTCAGGGTTATATCTCATGGGTTTTACCCTAATTTCTTTATCCTTGTCTTTCATTTCTAGTTTGACCATTAT
This sequence comes from Chrysanthemum seticuspe, assembly GCA_019973895.1. Taxonomy (NCBI): domain Eukaryota; kingdom Viridiplantae; phylum Streptophyta; class Magnoliopsida; order Asterales; family Asteraceae; genus Chrysanthemum; species Chrysanthemum seticuspe. Next base: position 312,370,872 of record BPTQ01000005.1, read on the forward strand.
TTGGTTCTTATCCCAGAATTTTAAAGGGTTATCTGTATAGCACTTATATAACCTTTCTTTTATATCTTCTATACTATTATCAAGCTTTCTAAGATTTACTTGATAATCTAAAAGGTTTTCATGTTTTTGATATTTTAATAAAAGCTTTCCTCTCTCAAGGATTGGCTTTCCTTGGTATCCTATGTCATCATGTTTTTCACGTCGTTTAAAAATTATAGGTAAACTTCTTCCATAAGCTCTATTCATCCTTTTAACAGATATTAAATGATGACATGGTGTCTTAAATAAAATTTGAAAAGCTACAATATCAAATACAGCTTTATTAAACATTTCAAGGAAATTTTGTCCTAATAAGACATCTGTACCTGCATCATGAAAATAAAATGTTGGACCTTTAACTAAATAAGATCCTATCAATAGCCAAGGGGTTTTAATACCTTTATTTAACAACAAAACCTCTTTTGAAAAGCTAATTCCTCTGTATGTTTCAAGATCTTGATGGTATTCTATTGTTCCCGTTTTACAATCGTATAAAACAATTAAAGCAAATAAACAAACAGATTGCGAACAATGACTGAAATAATGTAAGTAAAAACACACTGATTAATTTTCAACGTTTATATCCTTTATTGGAAATGAATCAGAAAGAATACATTACCCAAGTACTTGCGGAATAGTACTTGGGATTGAAATGACAAAGTATGATCTCCTCACTAAACTCAGGCAAAGTCTGAGCACAACTATAAAGGAACCACTGAGCTATCTCAGGGACAGAGTTGTATTTGGAGGAGTGAAAGATGGCTTGTGTGTGTTTTACAATTAATCCACAAGCTTGAAATCTTTCACTCCATCTCTTATGCTATTTATACAAGTATGGTTTTTAACTCTATCCTAGAGGACAAACTAACAGGTTACAGAAGACAAAATACTGATGTATTTTGTCTCTGTTTACAAAGGCTATATTTGGTAAGGGACAAAGCAATTTTCTACTTGTCAGCACTGACACTGAACCTTTCAGGGAAAGTTGACTTCTTGAGGATAAGCACTCCGTCTTATTCGCTTCAAGCTTAACCGTTTTGTCCCGCCCATTCTTCAGTCTTTAGTAGTAGTAGTTGGTGAGGAGTTGTGGGATTCAGTGAGTTATTGTCATCACTCAATGAATCCACTATCTTCTTCTTGACTCAGTCTTCACCCCTTAAGTTCCGCCTTACTGAGTGGAGAGACTTCTTCTTTGTCTCTTACTGAGTATCCCGAAGACAACTCACTGAGAGACTATGCGCTCAGTGACTTGTTAACGTTCAAGGGATTAAACACTTGGGGTATTTTCTATTCAAATCCTAGACTTAAGGGGTTTGGGTATTTACTGAACCCAACATATTCTTTTGGGTAACATTTAGGTTTACATACACACAGGCCAGCACCGCTATCTATATAAGCAACAAAATATTCTGCTTTATAATCTTTATACGTAATTCCCATAGGGATATAAACACTACTATGGCTTGTCATTTGGGTATATATATTATCTTATCATTATAAATTATTTTTAAACCACAAGAGCTTATTTTATATGGTTTAACATTTTCTAAAAATGTTAATCCTAACATGATTTCTAAGGTATCATTTTCGCTTCCATTTTCAATTAATAATCTTAGAGGAATTTTTTCCTCATCAAACTTGACTATAGTTTCTACTGCTTCTTTTATCTCATGAAATTCTCCATTAAAGTTTGTATAGTGGTGGGGTACCTCTAATTGGTGTTTTTGTAGTTTCCTATATAGCTTATGACTTATATAGCTTCCATGAGTTGAGATCAATATAGAACCCATATTTGCCATAGAACAAATGAACCAATCATAACCCTCCATCTTTTATCTAAATTAATAAAAAATCATTTTTCACCTTTTTTTTTAAAACGACATATCTTACAAACGGTAAATTTTCAAAATATAAAAAATACACCATCGCGACGAGAATTAAATTATCTTTCTATAGATATGCACTTTTATATATTTTCGACAAACATTTTTTTTCAAAAATTCGGTCCGAAAAAATCATATATGATTTTTACGAATCATATATGATTTTAAAAAATCATGTATGATTCGATTTTTATGAATCATATATGATTTTTACGAATCATATATGATTCTCAAAAATCATATATGATTCGTAAAAATCGAATCATATATGATTTTCATAAATCATATATGATTTTTGTTAACCGAAATTTTGAAAAAAAAAATGGTTAAAAATATATAGTAGTGCATATCTATAGAAAGATAATTTAATTCTCGTCGCGATGGTATAATTTTTATCGCGTAACGATTAACGGTTTGCGAGATATTTAATTTTTTTAAAAAGGATGAAAGTTTATCATAATAAAAAAATGAATGGCTATTATTGGTTCATTGGATCTATGGTAAATTTTGGATCTATATTGAACTTTTGCCTAGCTTCCATTTGCTCATGTATCTACCAATATATTGACACATGTAAAAAATTTTCCATCAAAGTATTCACCTTGAATTTTATAATTTTTTATCGTATCTTCTTTTGCATTTATAGTGTTATCATATATATTAGAAATAGATAATTCTCTATTTGAACTACTAGAAATACCCTAGTTTGTAAAAGTAAGTTTAGGAATCACTTGGCTTTTTAATAAAAGGGTTTTATCTTGTAAATCTAAGCTTAAAGGTCTGGTATCAATTTCCTCTATTTTAGATAAGATAAGGTGGGGACCTGAACTTGGCATACATTATTAAATAAAAATGGAAAATCAATGGTATCTTTTATGCTAAAACATTCAGAGTGCTGAGTATTAGAAATAGCATACGAGATCATAGTTTTTAAAATCGCGCCTAGGCGCTAAGTCGCACGAGGCTCTAGCCTTTGGGATTTTTTTAGATCGAGGCTCATGACATGCATGAATCCCACAAAAATCGCGCGCCTTGTGGATTTTTGCGCCTTTGAGCCTTGGGGATTTTTGCGCCTCGAAGATGTAACGGGTTTTTGGGCCCTTTTTCTAAATATTAATATAAGATAAATGGGTCTTATAAGTTATATACATGGGCCTTTTAAGTCATAGGGTTAGTATTTATATGATTTGTAAATTTGAATTGATTTTATGTTTATTTTATTGATTGAAATTTTCTTTAAGAAGTTACTTTGTTTCATTAAGTATTTTCTTTATGACATGTTATCATGAAAATGTGACATTGTGCCTTGAATATTAATGTGTTGCTTGCTTTATAGTTTGGGTTAAATTGTGAGCTTTGTTAGATGTAAGTCTACAAGTGTAGGACACAAGCATATTTAGTCTGATATGGATTTTAATCTCTATATAGGTCATCGAGCCAAAGAGTTGATCCGTTTTAGAAGTGACAATTGATCCATTTTAATCTTTATAATGGCAATATGTGCCATGTATTAAGTATTTTAATGTTACTTTTTGTTATTTAAGCTACATAAATGGTCACATATGTTATAAAAACTTAATGTATTTAGTGCGCCTTGCATTCATGAATCCCGCGCCTTGGAATGCACCTCGACTCGAGGCTCTTTGCCCCCTTTGCGCCTTAGTGCGCCTTGAGCTTTTCAAAACATTGTACGAGATAGCATAAGTTATCGAATAAGGTCTATTTTGTTGTTTAAAGAAATCTCTCCTTTTAAAATCTTGTAATAAACTCCAGGTTTTATCAAAATCTCTATCTTGTATATGATATGAAATTCTCGGTATACATTGAACTTTAATTTTCCATATTGTAAATTTCCACATAAGATACCCAAGCAGGCTTCTTCTCTATTATGTATCCTATTATCCATAATTGCTAGTTTTATAGGTGTATCTATTCCTTCTTTGAAGGTTGATTTTATAATAATTTGTATAGCTCCAACATGTACCCATCCTAATGTATTTCTAATTTCGGGTTTTATTTTTTGAAGCTTATTTTGAATATCTTTTTTAGATAATAAAGGTATCATGACTTTGTTGGAAGTTATATCTATATCAAAAGCTCTTTCTTGGATATTTAGCCCATAGTAAAGATGATGGTTTCTAGGAATTATATCCATTTTTTGTGACGTATTTACTTTAAATCCGGCATGATTAGTTAAAGAAAAGCTTTCATGTTGTATTTGTTTTAGCTTTTTCTTGTCTATCAAAATCTCTTGCTTATATTCTCCAAATTGTTCTTCTTGAGAATCCATTATTGAAAGATTATCTGTAATTTGCAAATCTGATTTATTCATCTTCAGGCGAAGTATATTCAGTTTCAGTTATTATAAAAATGCTTTCATCTGAATCAATGTCTTGAAAACTTTTAATTGGTATAAAATCACAATTATCAATTATTTTTTCAATATCTTCATCAATTTCAAAAAAACTTTAAGTTTTTATTAAACTTATCTGGACATTTATTAGCATAATGTCCTTCTTTGTGGCAGTAAAAACATTTACAAGTCTTAGGAACTGTTTTTCTTCTAAAAGTGAGTTTGAAAGTATTTTTGTATCATTTATTTTTAAAATAACTTGTCTTTCTCTTTCTAAAATATCTCTTTTTATAATGGGTCTTTTTCTTATATTTCTTCTTTATTTTTCCATAATAATATGAGCTATCACACCCAATTATAGTTGGCATTTTAGGATTACCACAACATAACGATGTTATTTTCTTTAACCCTTTATTCATTTTAGCTAAAATAGCATCTCCACACCATTCACTTAGTTTATCTCTTAAATGTGCAATTCTTTTTCCTAAAGTATCTATTGTACCGGGTATATAAGTATCTATTAATTTATTTCCCCAAGGGTCTGGTATTTTAGCAAAAAATAAAGGCAAATAACTTTCGGTATTTGGAACCTGATTATATACACGGTAATAATAATCTTGGAATACACAAATATATCTATCTATTTCACACATATCACATAGTTGTAATCTTAGCAAAGCAGTAGAATACTTTTGAACCGTGGCAGTTTCTTTAATAATATTTCCTTCTCCACAGAACACTAATCGCAATGCTTCTACAGCCCTAGTAATTATGTTTGCTAGATTATCATCATTTCCAAATATAGTATTTCTCGTATCTTCGGTAATATTTTGCCAAAACCTTAAAGCGCTATTTAATAAAATCCTTTCTAAAAATCCTCTTAAAATATCATTATCCATTTAATTTATTGCGACATCTGTCTTAAGGGCAGTTTCCCATTTATCAATGGTTTCTTCAGTATTGTTAACACAATCAAGATCTAAATATATTCCAAAATGATTAATAGGCTCATTTTTCATACTTTCATATGGCTTATATTTTTCGTTACTTTCGTCTTTTGCTTTATCCCTTTTTTTTAAATGGTTGTCTTAATAGTAGCATATCCTTCGGTAGGCCTAGTAAATGTATTTGTAATAATTGTTGAATTACTAGTACTAGGAATATCATTCACATTTGGTATATAATTTTCTTGTTTAATTTCATCTTTTAAATTTATGAAATTATCATTTATATCTATTTCTCCAATTTTAGTGACCAAGCTATATATATCTGGTGGTAGGGGTGAGCAAACGGACCGGACCGACCGACAAAACAGACCGGACCGAACCGATGGACCGGCGGTCCGGTCTCGGTCTAGGGTTTTTGCCGGATTCGGTCTCGGTCCGGTCCGGACCACAAACACGAAATTTAGCCTTGTTGGACCGGAACGACCGACGGACCGACCGAGACCGGACCGGACCGACCACATTCGGTCTCGGTCTAGGGTTTTTGCCGGATTCGGTCTCGGTCCGGTCCGGTTTTTCTCGGTCCGGTCCGGTTTTCGACCGATGAGCACCCCTATCTGGTGGTATATAATTTTCAAAATCTGAATCCATATTTATTTTTAATAGTCTTTGTAACCTTTTGGTATTTCTAAAGAAAGAAGTTGTTGAAGTAAACTATCTTGAGTACTATTAGAAAAATCAATTGTTTCTTTACTTTTTTCTTTATGGTGAGTAGATGTTTTTACTCCATAAAAAATAATAGTTTTTGTAATTCTATCATGTCTTTTCAGTTTTTAAACAATTATCATTTTCATTTTTTAGTTTACTAAAGCTATATTTATCCATTAAGAAGAATTATAGTGCCAGTCTGTGTCATCATACGTATAATCAGATTTGTCCATTCATATCTATCGAAAGTAAAATCTTCATCAGAAATATAGTTTTCAAATTCCCTATCTATGTTTTCTGACTCATCATTTAAATCTATGGTTTCAAATTCATCAATTAAGTCTTCAATCAAATTTTTTCACCGGGTGAGATTGATATTGATTTAGATAGAATTTTGGCTGTAAATTTAAATTTTGTAGAAAACTCAGTTTTGGTTTTCGAAGAAACACATATAAATTGTCTCTTATACCTTTCTTTGCAAACAGAGGACTACATTATTATCATTTACACTTTTTCACTTTCATGCTTTTGAGTTTTTCTTTTCTTTTTCATAGGTAATTAGTATATCTTTTAAATAAATTATTTGGATTAAATCCTTTAAGTTGCTCCTTTTCTATCATCATCTATAGCCATTTTCAGTGAAATATATTAATCTACGGGTTAAGTTTTACAACTGGAATAATGTAGGTTCAGTTCTTCATGGAACCTTGGAGAATGAAGATGTTCGTTTGGCCTAAAAGATCAGTCGAGCCGCCCATGAGAATTACTAGTCTAATTATCTGATTTAGCAATTATGGCTTTTAATTTATATGGATACTTGCTAAATGGAATTATTGTTCATGTTTGTAAGCTCACATATAATTAAACTTTTTGGAAAAACAATAAATTATTGGAGAAATAGCCTCATTCAATTCAACAGGTAAAGTATATTATTCCAAACTTCTTGAAGTAAGAAACCTTTTGCTTTTAAAATATGCTTAGAAGCATTCTTGAAGCAAGTAATCTTATGGTTTATATAAGTAAGAAGATGGAAATCGAAAGACTAAAACAAAGAAATTAAACAATATACCCTTCAAGAGATGGATAAAGCCTCAACTTCCAATCCATCCTTCATAGTTGAGGTTGGCGAAAAATACCCATACCCTTCACATGCTATTGCCCCAAATTTTGTTACGGTGAAGCTGAATTGTAAAAACGAGTACAGTGTGTGGAGTACACAGATGTTATATTTGTTATCGAGTCATGATATGCTCGGTTTCATCGATGGTCAGTTTCTAAGTCCTTCTAATGGAAATGGGAAGGCTAAAGTGGTAGAGATGAAGGCATGGTACAGATCGGATTCGCTCGTGAAAGGTTGGATACTTGGTTCACTCTCTAAAGATGCAGCCATTAACGTTGTCAACCGTCTTACATCCAAACACAAAAAGGCCGAATTCAGTGCAAAAGATACGTGGGATGAACTACAACGTAGTTATGGTCCTACTCTTGAGCAAGCAACCGCAGGTATATTCTCATATTAATTTGCTAATCTAAGATTTTTTTAAATTTGAGATTTAGAAATATTCTAATAGAATTTACTAAATGTTTTTAACACAAAACGAAGATGCAAAATCAGAGGACTTGTCAAAAAACGGGATGACGGGAGAAGCCCTGAAATATATTTTAGAACAGACGTATAAGTTTATTCTACGAGGAAAAACACAAGAAGTTTATGTGGTACTTGGTCGAGTAATAAGATTGCAAGACGTTAAGGACTATTTCCGTGAAGTGGGTCTTACGCCCACGGACAGAATCACAAATAATGGCAACACGGCACTCCATGTAGCAGTAGGCTCTTCTATCAATAGTCATGAATTATTAGAGAGATTGTTAGAAATGACACCTGCTGAGAACAAACTACTAGATCTTAAAAATTCAGATGGAAGTACGCTACTTCATGTTGCTGCTATTGTTGGTAACACTAAAGCTGTTGACATCTTGGTTGAAAGAGACCCAGAATTGCTATTAGCCAAGGACAATGAGGGTCACACACCACTTGCTTTATCTCTTTCTAATGCGCATTCTGAGACGTCTCAGTGTCTGGTGGATCACATCAAAGCAAAACGCTATGATGCTCTGTTTTCTGGCAAAAGTGGCGAGGATCTTATTGTTCTTGCAATTTCTTCTAAAGAATTTAGTAAGTGTCTTATGTTGTCTTCAAAAGCTTTTCATCAGTGATACGACTAATTCTTTTAAATATATAGGCTTGGCAAAAAGGATGCTTAATGACGAAGAGCCCGCACATAGTGACGCTGTGCTGATGGCTCTAGCTCAAAACTTCCCACCTGAACTCAACTATTGGGAAAGGAAAGGAGAATACAATGGTATTTTGATTCTTAGTGATTGTTTCTTTAACTTTTCAATATATCATTAAGCCTCTATACACCAATTTTTTCTACGTTGCAGGCATCATTAGTATGACTGACGAGATAATGGATTCCTACATAGATAGGAATGAAAGACTATTTGAGTTTATTGATCAGTCGTGTGGTTCCCTGGCATTTATCATAATTGGTATATTAATTTTAATTGTTATTGTCGTTTTGCTTTACTGATGTTATTGTAACTTACTGGTTGTACCATACCCACAATTCTAACAATCATCCCATCCTGGAGCAGGCATGTCCTTTATACTAGCTGCTTTCCAGTATATCCTTACGGCGATTGGTAAGCTGAACCAAAAGTTACAATAATAATTATACGACCAAAAAACATAAGAGAAAATGATTTATTTGTTTACTTGATATTTTATATGGCTCTATGTTGCAGTATGGCCATTCATTGAAGATAAATTTCAAATTCATAAAGATGCTACCGATTTATTACGTAGTGAATGCTTTAGGATTTATCTTTACACACCCAACGGTGACCACTACTTTTACACCAAGCCGATTTTTGAAGCCACAAGACAAAATGCATTCGAGGTTGTTACAGAAATTGTGTCACGGTTTCAGGATGCAATTTGGAGTGCCAATGAAGACGGTCACAATTTTATTCAATATTCTGTGATAAATCGTTCAGAGAAGATTTACAACTTGCTATATCAAATGAGTGAACACAAAAATATTTATAAAACAATTAAAGACTCTTCAGGGAATAACCTCTTGCATTTGGCTGCAAGATTGGCACCTACAAACAGATTGAATCTATTATCAGGGGCAGCTTTGCAAATACAACGCGAATTACAGTGGTTCAAGGTAAGATTCTTTAGTTAATGACTCAAAATTTGAGTTTTATTCAACATGCCGAAAGTTGTTAAGAGTTGAAGACCCTTAGACCCATTATTATATATCTGGCATGGTTAACATGTTTTAATTTTGTAGGAAGTCGAAGGATTTCTATGTCCCCTAAACCGCATACAAAAGAACTCAGATGATGAAACACCTCAGATGGTATTTACAAGGGAGCATAAGGACTTGGTAATTGAGGGTGAAAAATGGATAAAGTCCACTGCTGAGTCGTACACAATAACAGCAGCGCTGATCACCACTATTGTGTTTGCAGCAGCCATTACTGTGCCCGGTGGAAACAATCAGGAATCAGGGATACCAATTTTCACAAACGACATTGCCTTCACGATATTTGCTATATCAGATGCAATATCGTTATTCACAGCTGTCACATCCTTGTTCATCTCAACAACAGCATAGCTTTTGGAGCAACATTATTCCTTGTGTTTGGACAAAGGAACTTGTGGATGCTTATTCCAATAGGTGCATTGACATGCCTTCCAATCACTTCTTTTGTGACCTTGCAGTTTCCGCTTATCGCGGACTTGATAAGTGCCACATATGGTCGTAGTATATTTGTTAAAAAGAAATCTGATGAGTACTTTTACTGAACTTTATATATCTGTAATGGTCATTCCCAAAGGATATTGCTTAATCTTGTTAAATGTATAAATATATACAAGAAGGGTACCCGTGCAATGCAGCGGCGGGTACCCGGTGACTATTTTTATGGCGAGCAAATATTTTTATTTTTTATTTTAAACCTTCCTTATTTAGCATGCCCCAAGTACTTTATAACGTAGTAGATATATGTTTTTCAAAAGTAGAACGTCTAACTTATTAATAGCGTAAATAGTTAGCACTTTTATTTTTCAATTAGCATTTAGATGGGTGGTTATAAGTTTAGTGAGCTTTTCTTATAAACAATTCTATTAAAATATATCATTATTAGAGGAGTAGAGGTGGCAATTTAAGACCCAATGGTTAAATTTGGGTCTAGTTGGGTAAATTTTTTTAATGAGATGAGTCTAAATGGGTTTAGTTTATTTTAATAGATGGGTCTAGTTGGGTATAGTTTATTTTAATTAATTAATATTGATGGGTCTAGTTGGATCTAATAATATACCCACATGGGTCTAGTACAATATTTACATGGTTTAAGTTGATTGTTAACTAAAATTATAAAAATCACTCACAGTCTAATTTTATCATTTTCGTCCATTTTTATACGTTTTTGTTCGTTTTTAACGGTTTTTTACGTTTTTGTCCATTTTAACACGTTTTCGTCTGTTTTTTTACGTTTTTGTCTGTTTTACACGTTTTCGTCTGTTTTTTTACGTTTTTGTCCGTTTTCGTCTGTTTTTTTACGTTTTCGACTGTTTTTTCACGTTTCCGTATGTTTTTTTACGATTTTGTCCGTTTTTACACGTTTTCGTCTGTTTTTTTACGTTTTTGTCCCTTTTTGAAAAATTTTTACGTTTTTGCACGTTTTCGTCAGGTTATTTTACGTTTTTGTCCGTTTTACACGTTTTCGTCCGGTTTTTTATGTTTTTGTCAATTTTTACAATTTTTCGTCCGTTTTTTTACGTTTTTTGTCAGTTTTTCACGTTTTCGTATGTTTTACGTTTTCGGAGACGAAAACGTAAAAAACGGACGAAAACGTGTAAAACGGTCAAAAAGGTTAAAAAAAAAACTGAAGAAAACGTGCGAAAACAGACAAGAACGTTAAAAAACGGACGAAAACGTAAAAAAATAGACGAAAAACGTGTAAAAACGTAAAAAAGCGAACGAAAACGTATAAAAACTGACGAAAATATAAAAAAACGGACGAAAACGCAAAAAAAATGGACGGAAACGTGTAAAAACAAACAAAAAAAGACGAAAACATGTAAAAACGGATAAAAAGCTAAAAAAACCGGACGAAAACGTGTAAAACAGATAAAAACGTAAAAAACCCTGAGGAAAACGTGCAAAAACAGGAAAAAAAAAAAAAAAAAAAAAAAAAAAAAAAAAAAAAGAAAAAAGGACGTTAAAAGGTGTCAAAAACGGACGAAAACGTTAAAAACGGACAAAAATATTAAAAAACGGACGAAAACGTGAAAAAACGGGCAAAAACGTAAAAAAACTGACGAAAACGTGTAAAAACGAACGAAACATAAAAAATGGGCGGAAACGTGTAAAAACGGACAAAAAAAGTAAAATAACTAACGAAAACGTAAAAAATAGACGAAAACGTGTAAAAACGGACAAAAACGTAAAAAAGCGGACGAAAACGTGAAAAAACGAGCGAAAACGTAAAAAAACGGACGAAAACGTGTGAAAACGGGCAAAAACGTAACAAAACAGACGTAAATGTGTAAAAACGGACAAAAACGTAAAAAAAATGGACGAAAACGTCTAAAAACGGACAAAAACGTAAAAAAATGGACGAAAACGTAAAAAAAGGACGAAAACGTGTAAAAACTGACGAAAACGTAAAAAACCGGACGAAAACGTGTGAAAACTGGCAAAAACGTAACAAAACAGACGAAAACGTGTAAAAACGGACAAAAACGTAAAAAAACGGACGAAAACGTGTAAAAACTGACGAAAACGTAAAAAACCGAATGAAAACGTGAAAAAACGGGCGAAAACGTAAAAAAACAGACGAAAACGTATAAAAACTGATGAAAACGTAAAAAATTTGATATTGAATACTTTTTGTCTTTGTTTAAAATAATTAATTATTATGTTCCATGATGAAACAAAAAAAACTAGCAAACCCCAAAAAAACCCGACCCGACCCGACTCTTACCCATTTATACCTATACCCATCTAGACCCATCCTTGCAAGTGACCCATCTAGACCCATACCCATATAGACCCATTCCCATCTAAGACCCAAGACCCAACCCAACCCAACCCAACCATTTTGCCACCTCTATAGAGGAGGTTACTATATGATTTAAATAAGACTTAAATTTTCAAATTTTACATTAATTTTCTAATTTTCCTTTTATAGTAATGTTTTTTGTCTTAAAGTTTTTAGACTTCCTTTTATAAGAAGTCCCAAATCTTTTATAATGTAGTATAGATATCAGTGCATCATTCTATCATTCAATGGTTTCTTATCATCTTATGTGTGTACCTTGTTCAAAGTATTATTTACACCTTTGAGATGGTCCATAACTTATTCAGACCATGATCATCAAAATTAAAGATGTATGATTTTGTACATGCATTACAAACATATAACTAATAAATGTGTAAACTTGTGCTTTCAACAATTGGAATACTTGAATCAAATCATTATTAGCTTGCAATATTTTTTCAAATTCTCCACTCTCATTCTTTGAGTGAAATAGAAAACACTCTCCATATATCATGTACACAAGTATTAGCCTTTATTATGTAATCCTAGATTCCTAGGGGGCACCATGTAGGTAGATTAAGTAACGAGTCAGGTTAGTTGGTCAGTTGTGTTTGAGATAAAAACAATTGTTTAAGCCCAAACTGACCAGGATTAACAAGCTAGTGAGTAACGTATTAGACCATAGCCCTGGACATAGTATCGATACTACAGCTTAAGATATATGTGTATTGGATGGTACCTTATTCTACTAGTATGTGATTTGAGAAACAGTAGAGTTCAGAAAATCTTACACCGAAATTGGGCATGACTGAGGAAGGTTGTCTCCAGAGGGTGTTTATATCACCTATGAGCGCCATGGCACAAACTTGTAACTTATAATGACCAAATTGACACAAAAAAGTTATACTGTACAATATACTAAAGTGAAGCATTACAAATAGGAAATGAACTACTATAATACGACACAAGTCCTAATTATAAGATATAAGAACATGCTAGATCATTTTTTTAAAGGTTTTTAACCCTGTAATATATGCTATATCACCTTTATAAACACAAGAACAGATAACAAGATCATTCGGGATTGATAGGCTATTATTTTCAGTTACAATTTTACAAATATAAATGTGCATGTGTTTGATGGAGAGAGCTGGGCTGTTACGCTATACATCTCAAGAGTAAAAACCCAGAACTATAGGCTATCATGCATAACATATGATCATATATCATGGGCCCGTGTTGATTACGGCCCGTGTGATTTATATAACCCCAATTAATCTTTTATATAATAAAAGAATTACATCATTTTAGAATAAAATTGATGCTCTTTTGTGGGTATGAATTAGATTAGTGTTTGAAGTTTTAGAGAGGTGATAGTGATTATAGTTACTATGGCTTATGAATCTTTAGCCGGAATTACAGATGAATTGCAACTTTATGTGTTTTACATAATTCGTTAAGTTGTTGGTTGTTCATTTTGCAAAATTCAGAAGTGAATCTTACTTGAAAGAATATTTTTGTATTTTTGATATATTGTTACTGGCGTATGGAATGACAAAGAGCAAGGCTTCAATGTTTTGGTGAGATCAGGGAGTATGTCAAATTCGTTACCCTCCAAGTCAAGGTATCTCTCTCTTTTTCCTGTTAATGATAGCACTCTCTTATTTGGCATATATTTGATGTTGAGAACAATAAAGGGATATGATGTTTCATGTTTGCCGTTTCTGTGCCGGAACTTCACTAACAGGTTATATACCAAAACATCCTAAATTTCGAAGTTTTATAATTTGAATACTAAAGTTCCTTAATTAATTTGGGGTGTTTTATGTGTACTGTTCAAAAACTAAAGTTCCTTAATTAATTTGAATACTGGAATTTTTTTACTGATAATAAGACAAGTCATGCAAACAATTCTTTCTTTGGTGCGTTGAACCAAGGGACTCTAATGTGGTTAATGAGTTTTCTAGCTGTATTATATGATTCAATAAGTTTACTATTATGTTATTAATTTGTTTGTTACTGCTTAAAGTCATCGGTTCAGATTATGTAAGAAAGAATTTGGGTTTGCTTTTAGATGGTACCATCGGATTCAAATAAGTTGGAAATCCTTGAAAGTTACAAATAAAATGATGTTGATTTTGTTTTGTGATATTGATTATTTGTAGCACGGAAATTAATTCTGAATTTTTTGGCAGAATAACCGCAAGCGATTGCCAAAGGATTGAACAATACTAACATGGATGTGAAAATGGCCACAAAAGATGGACCAGTCTAAAAAAATCAGGAAGGTTAGAATATCAACTTCATGAGGGTTACTTATTTAGATATTAGAGCGTCCGGTGTCATCACACACAATGCACGCCATTCCTAGGTGGACACCAAATGGCCTGAGCTATTTCGGTGCCATGACATTATGTGAGGTGAGAAGATCATACTAAAGATTGGTTTGAAAGAAGACAAGGGTGTTTTGGTTTTGGGAGTTTTGTGAGACATTATGAAGGATAAGAAGATCATAGTAAAGATTGGTTTGAAATTGTGTATAAAATAAAGAAGTACCGGGGTACTTATAGATTAAACGTTTAAATTTTTAAAAGAAAAAAAGAACTTTTTTTTTCTTTTAGTAAAGTCAGCAAACAGTCACTTTTTGTGCCGTTTTTTTTTTTTTTCAAGGGAAGCCAACGACTCAGTCATTATTAAGACCGAGTCTTTGTTTTTTGATGCCTAAGACGCGTCCCCCAAGGGGGGTGTAACGCATGAGATGCGTCTTCCTTGGGGTCAACCGACGCCGAAGACCGATGCACTACGGGTGGTCTTATAAATACATGTTTATGCCTGGACAAAGATACATAAAATATATCTGATTAAGCTTTTTCAAACAGAAACATTTGAGTATTCCTTAATGTACTTCCCCCTCTAATGTGTGACTTGAAATGCAACCAAATGGACTTTGACCCGTCCTATATTGAGGTACACGCCAAATAAAATTGAAAAAGATTAGTATATGTCTTGGATGTTTTTTCTACCACTATTTCATTGTAAGTAGATGGGTAGGAGATAAAAAGAGGAGCAGAGTGTTGGCAGCTGCAACTGCCGTGGCATGGCTCATGTTGGTTGTTAAGTTGGTAAACATATAAAGCCACGTTGATTTCTGATAAGCACACACAATACTTTCCTTAAGTATAAAACAGGAACATATAAGTATTCCTAATCTATGGATAGGATGACTTAATATTAGGTTTAGGTCTCACGTGGATCATTGGTTGGCAAATACCTGGATGACACATCGTTAAATATAAATCACATTCTATAAATAACAAATCAAAAGAACAGAAAAAAACAACTTTAAATTTCCACTATGAGCTCTATTGGCGTCACACACGAACCGTGGTTTCTCTAAAATCATCAACAATGGATATCTTTTGTGACAATGCTAGTCTCAGTGTCTCATTACAGTTAGCGTCATTCAGAACCATATTGACTATCAAGGTCAAATAAACTGCTTAGATATACGAAATAAATTAAACCTTATAAATTTTTTAGCATTGAAATGGTTCCAAATGCTCTACAACTTTATGCTATTGCAGAAACCTGTCAGATTTTAAACTATAGTAACTTGAGTCAAATCAGTCAAATGCCGTGATTCTTTTTAGTTAGTTTGACTTCAGAAGTCAAATTGTAGCTCATTTAGTTATAAGGTGAATTATCCTGAGAAAACCGGGTTTTTAATTAGGGGACTGATATTTATATAAATCTTCTTTATTTCATGTTGTGGCCTCTTGTATAGCAAGACAAACAACAAGTAGTCTCGAGGTTAATGCTCATTTGTATTACAGCACAAGTTTGATAGATCTCGGGATAGCAACCTCGTAAGAGACGACCTCAGTTATGCCAATGTGGATTGAGCAACTGGTGAGTTGGTATATTCATTTTGAGAATTAATCACTAGACTATGATAGCTTTAAAGGGTGATCATGTTGATGTTTCTAGGAGAGGCAAAGTGTATGATCATGTCCACTACTTTATTACTTTAACACTTTATTTTGTTATCACTTTATTACAAATCATAATAATGCACTTTACTTTTTTGTCACTTTATTACAAGGGTTTGTCTAACATGTGCCCTAAGGCACATGTTAAGCACATTAAAAGGACATTGGGTCTTACGGAAAAGGACACCATTTGTGTGGATCCCTATGTCCTTTTCTGTAGGACCCGGTGTCCTTTTAATGTGCTTAACTTGTGCCCTAAGGGCACAAGTTAGAAAAAACCTTATTACAAATCATAATAATGCATAACTCAATTATTTGAGTTTTGTACTTTTGTATATGAGCTAGTTTCTGTCCTTTCTCTCCTCATTGTGCATACTGAACAATGATATCCCCAATGAATATTCATACATAATCTTTGAGTAGCGGGTCAAATAAGATACTGTAATTTATGTTAATCCATTTCACATAAGAAAACAGGGAGTTTAAATTATAGTGGTTGTTTGTTTAAGCTCATATGTGGGCTTAGGAGCTTATTTAATTTCGGCTAATATTTCATAAGCCCTAGTTTCCGGCTTATTTTTAAAACTTATGGTTTATATGAGTTTATCATATCATAATAAACTTATATAATCCCACAAGTCTCAAAATCAGCCGGGAAATTAGGACTTATGAAATATAAGCCGAAAAACAAATAAGCTTATAAGCCAAGCTTAAAAAAAAAAGAAAAAAAAAGAAAAAAAAATGTGTATCATGTGTTAATGGACAACATAATGGTGTGGATATGATTTGTCTAACCAGCACAGGCACATTCCTAGCACCCTTTATATAGTATGTTAATAAGAAGGAAGTTGGAGCATTGGCATAAAGAAATTAAAACATTATATACAAATAACTTAGTTAAGTGATGGCTGCAGCTTCAACTTCCAATCCAAGCTTCATAGTAGAAGTTCGAGAAGATAATCAATACCCATACCCTTCACTTAATTTTGCCACAAACTTAGTTGCACTGAAGCTGAGTAGCAAGAATGAGTACAATGTGTGGAATACACAGATGTTATGTCTGTTATCGAGTCATGATATGCTCGGTTTCATTGATGGTCAGTTTCTAAGTCCTTCTGATGCAAATGGGAAGACAAAAGTGGAAGATATGAAGGCATGGATCAGATCAGATTCACTCGTCAAAGGTTGGATACTTGGCTCACTCTCCAAACAAACAGCCATGAGGGTTGTCAATCGTCTCACATCCGTACACAAAAAGGCAGAGTTTACTGCGAAAGATGTGTGGGATGAACTACAACGTAGTTATGGCCCTTCTACTCTTGAGCACGCAACCGCAGGTATAATCTTTTATTAATTTGCTAATCTAAGATTTTTTTTAATTTGAGATTTAGAAATATTCTAATAGAATTTATTACTGTAAATTTTTATAACACAAAAAGAAGATGCAAAATCAGAGGATTGGTCAAAAAAGGAGATGGCATATGACGACAGGAAATATAGTTTACCACGGGTGTATAAGTTTATTCTACGAGGAAAAACAGAAGAAGTTTATAAGAGATTTGGTCTGATAACATATGTGCAAGACGTTAAGGACTATTTCAGTGAAGTGGGTCTTACACCCACGGACAGAATCACAAATAATGGCAACACGGCACTCCATGTAGCAGTAGGCTCTTCTATCAGTAGTCATGAATTATTAGAGAGATTGTTAGAAATGACACCTGCAGAGAACAAACTAGTAGATCTTAAAAATTCAGATGGAAGTACGCTACTTCATGTCGCTGCTATTGTTGGTAACACTAAAGCAGTTGACATCTTGGTGAGAAGAGACCCAGAATTGCTATTAGCCAAGGACAATGAGGGTCACACACCACTTGCTTTATCTCTTTCTAATGTGCATTCTGAGACGTCTCAGTGTCTGGTGGATCACATCAAAGCAAAACGCTATAATGCTCTGTTTTCTGGCAAAAGTGGCGAGGATCTTATGGTTCTTGCAATTTCTTCTAAAGATTTTGGTAAGTGTCTTATGTTGTCTTTCAAAGCTTTTCATCCGTGATACGACTAATTCTTTTAAATATATAGGCTTGGCAAGAGAGATGCTTAATGAAGAAGAGCCAGCACATAGTGACGCTGTCTTGATGGCTCTAGCTCAATACTTCCCACCTGAACTCAGCTATTGGGAAAGGAAAGGCGAAGCCTGCATAGGTATGCTGATTCTTAATGAATGTTCCTTCAACTTTTCAATCTATCATTAAGCCTTAATACTCTAATTTGCAGCAGACTTTGAAAGGAATAAAGTGAGATTAAAAAGACACATAAATTGGTCACGTTCCTGGGTTATAAGGACAATTGGATATATCATATTTGGTAGGTCATGAGATAATAATATGTCATTGTTTGTAACATACTGTTTGTACCATAACCTCACAATTCTAACAATCATCCCATCTTGAACCAGGCCTGCTCTTTATAGTAATGGTTTTTGATCGTATCCATAAGGCGATTGGTAAGGCGAATCAATAGTTACAATAAGAGAAAAAGAATTTATTTGTTTACTTGAATTTTTTATTTGGCTCTATGTTGCAGTATGGCCATTCTTTGAAGATAAATTTCAAATTCATGAAGATGCTGCCAATTAATTAAATTCTGAATGCAAAAGGATTTATCACAAATCCAATGGTCGCCATCACTTGTATACCAATCCGATTTTTGAAGCCACAAGACAAAATGCATTCGAGGTTGTTACAAAAATTGTGTCAGAGTTTCCGGATGCAATTTGGAGTGCCAATGAAGACGGTCACAATTTTATTCAATATTCTGTGATAAATCGTTCAGAGAAGATTTACAACATGCTATATCAAATGAGTGAACACAAGAATATTTATAAAACAATTAAAGACTCTTCAGGGAATAACCTCTTGCATTTGGTTGCAAGATTGGCACCTACCAACAGATTGAATATATTATCAGGGGCAGCCTTGCAAATACAACGCGAATTACAGTGGTTCAAGGTAAGATTCTTTAGCTAATGACTCAAACTTTGAATTTTATTCAACATGCTGAAAGTTGTTAAGAGTTAAGACCCTTAGACCCATTATTATATATCTAGCATGGTTAACATATTTTAATCTTGTAGGAAGTCGAAGGATTTCTATGTCCTCTAAACCGCATACAAAAGAACTCAGATGACGAAACACCTCAGATGGTATTTACAAGGGAGCATAAGGACTTGGTAATCGAGGGTGAAAAATGGATAAAGTCCACTGCTGAGTCGTACACAATAACAGCAGCGCTCATCACCACAGTTGTGTTTGCAGCAGCCATTACTGTGCCCGGCGGAAACAATCAGGAATCTGGGATACCCATTTTTACTCGCAAACCAGCCTTCGTGATATTTGCATTGTCAGATGCAGTATCATTATTCACATCTGTTACGTCCTTGTTGATCTATTTATCCATCCTTACTGCACGTTTTGCCGAACAAGACTTTCTCTTCAAGTTGCCTAAAAGGTTGATAATAGGTCTCGCCATGTTGTTCATCTCAACAACAGCAATGATCATAGCTTTTGGAGCAACATTGTTCCTTGTGTTTGGACACGAGAACTTGTGGGTGCTTATTCCAATAGGTGCATTGACATGCCTTCCAATCACGTCTTTTGTGACCTTGCAGTTTCCTCTTATTCTGGACTTGATAAGTGCCACATATGGTCGTAGTATATTTGTTAAAAAGAAATCTGATGAGTACTTTTACTGAACTTTATATATCTGTAATGGTCATTCCCGAAGGATATTGCTTAATCTTGTTGGTAAAAGAGGAAGTGTATGAATTGGGTAGAGATTAAAGAGCAAACAGAGGATACTCTTATTATTTCAATTAATACTTAAAACACAAAACAAGGCCTCATTATATAGGGTTACAGCTAAGACAAGAAACATAACTGAAAGTAGGAAACATAAAGCAAACTTATTGCAGACATTACTCTCTAATTCCTAACTGATAAACTCATGAAAGACATAATAAAAGATAGTAACTACTGCCTCTGTAACAGTAGTAGCTGTAATGAGCTAATTTAGAGCACCATTACTCAATACACCCCCTTGCTCGAAATTTGCATACTCCGAGCTCTTGTCGAAAATAGTCATGTTTCGCTTGAGAGAGTGCCTTGGTGAACACATCAGCAACTTGTTCATTTGTAGGACAATACTTCAGCTCAATTATTCCTTCTGATGTAAGATCACGAATAAAGTGAAAGCGAATATCTATATGCTTCGTACGACTATGAAAAGCTGGATTCCTCGTCATTGCTATTGTTGCTTTGTTGTCACAAAATATTGTTGTTGGACCATACTGTTCATTGTGAAAATCAACTAGCATTCTTCGCAGCCATATTGCTTGACATGCTGCAGATGCTACAGCGATATATTCGGCCTCAGACGATGATAAAGCGACCACATCTTGCTTCTTCGAGCTCCAAGAAACTGCTGTAGAACCCAAGTAGAAAACTTGACCAGAAGTGCTCTTTCTATTATCTACGCAGCCTCCCCAATCACTGTCACTGTACCCATACATAGTACCATTTGTTGTCTTTGAATACCAAAGTCCAAAATCAACCGTTCCAGCAACATAGCGTAGTACCCTTTTAGCTGCACCCAAATGTAGTCTTGTAGGTTTATGCATAAACCTGGACAACACATTAACAGAATACATAATATCTGGACGTGTATGTGTCAGATAGTTTAGTCCACCTATTATACTTCGATAAAGACTTGGATTAACAGCTTCTGTACCATCTTCAGCCTGCAACTTTTCATTCGTAATCATAGGTGTACCTACTGCCTTGCAATTGTGCATATTGAACTTCACAAGTAAGTCTTTTGCATACTTTGATTGTGAAAGAAATATCCCACTTGTCTCCTGTTTCACTTCAAGACCAAGAAAGTATTGCAATTTCCCCAAGTCTGTCATTTCAAACTCACTTTGCATGCTCGATTTGAAGTCATCAATTAATGATTCATTTGAGCCCATATAAATCATGTCATCTACATAGATAACAACTACTAGAAAATCATTTTTTCCAGCCCTTTTCACATATAAAGTGGGCTCATTTTCACTTCTCAGAAAGCCATTTTTCAGAAAGTATGAATCAACTCTTTTGTACCATGCGCGTGGTGCTTGCTTTAGCCCATAGAGAGCCTTTTTAAGCTTATAAACTTTGTGCTCATTTCCACAAACTTCAAAACCTTCAGGTTGGGAAACATATACCTCTTCTTGTAACTCACCATTCAGAAAAGCTGACTTCACATCAAACTGATAAACGGGATAATTTAACATAGCAGCTATAGACAATAGAATACGCACCGTTTCAAAACGAGCTACAGGTGAGAAAGTCTCGTCGTAGTCTATACCTTGATGTTGAGAATATCCCTTTGCCACAAGCCTCGCTTTGTACCTCTTTACACTCCCATCTGCGTTATGTTTGATTTTGAACACCCACTTGAGACCAATAGGTGTTTTCCCTTCTGGTAGAGTAACCAATTCCCAAGTGTGATTATGCTCGATTGCTTTCAGTTCATCGAGCATTGCTTCTTTCCACTCAGCCACTTCATTTGCCTCTTTAAAACATCCAGGCTCCGTTACAAAGAGGGCAAATGAACATGATGCATAGATGTCGTGAAGTGACTTGTATCGTGGTTCCGCTTCATCATCAGAAGTATTTGATGAACCTGAACCATTAGCATTAGTGTTTGCTGTAGGGGAAGATGGGATTGAACCGGGTGGAGAACTTTCAGGTGAAGAGTGAACAACGGTTGTATCAAAAACATCATCTTGACTAGCATATGGAATTTTAGAGCTGCTATTAGTTTCCATGGACGTGAAATTCCAACTTTCTTCTTCGTTAAAAACAACGTCTCTACTAATCAAAGATTTACCATTCACAGGATCATATAGCTTATAACCTTTGGATTGTGTGCTATACCCGACAAAAACACATTTTTGAGATTTTTCATCGAGTTTCTTTCGAGAACTCGAGTTTACCAAAGCATAAGCTACACATCCGAAAATACGTAAATGGCTTACCTCGGGTTTAGTACCTCTCCATGCTTCATAAGGAGTCCTGTTATAAACAGCCTTTGTTGGAGAAATATTCAAGATGTACACAGCGGTAGCTACTGCCTCGGCCCAGAAATGTTTTGGAACACCTCGTGCATTCATCATACTCCTTCCCATTTCGACAATAGTACGGTTCTTACGTTCCGCGACACCATTTTGTTGCGGCGTATAGGGTGTTGTGAGCTCTCTGTGGATTCCGTTATCCTCACAGAAAGTATTGAACTCTTTTGAGAGATACTCACCGCCTCGATCTGTTCGGAGAGTCTTTATGTGACACCCACTTTGCTTCTCCACCAGAGCTTTAAAGTGCTTGAAGTTGTCAAAAGCTTCAGACTTTGACTTCAAGAAATATACCCAGCTCATACGGCTATAATCATCAACAAACAACATAAAATATCGACTTCCTCCTAAGGATTCAACCGACATTGGACCGCACAAATCTGAGTGTATGAGCTCAAGACAAATTGAAGCCCTTCGAGACTTTCCAACAGGGAATGCAGCCCTGCTTTGTTTTCCATATACACACCCTTCACAGAAATCAACATTATCAATCTTAGGTAGCCCATGAACCATATTTTTACTTCCCAACAATTTCAGTCCGCTGACACTTAAGTGACCATATCTTAGATGCCACTTATTTGCTTCTGCGTTTTCTCTTGCAACCATAGCACCATTTCCTTCTTGACTTGACACATCAAGCGGGAACATTCTATTTGACATCATTGGAACATCAAATAGTGTTGTGCCAGAAACTTTTTCTTTGATGCTACAATAACCGTCATCAAACAATAAAGAGTATCCATTCTCCATCAACTGGCCAACACTTAACAGGTTATGTGCCAGAAGTGGGGCATATTGCACATCATGAACAAGCTTCGTATGACCAAGTGAGGTTTTAATTCGACCGTACCTCTACCTTCGACCTTTATGAGCTTGTCATTACCAAGAGCAACCTCTGACTTTTGCGATTCATCAATATCCTTGAAGATAGACTTTATACCTGACATGTGATTAGAGCAACCACTGTCTACGTACCACACATCATTGAGTACACCTTGTTTAGTGGATTGCACCATAAACAAGTAGCTTTCCTCTTGCGACTTTTCAGCAAACTTCGCATGTTTCTGCTCATCTTTTGGTTTAAACCAACAATCGACATCCTTATGCCCTGGTTTGTTGCAATGGCGACATTGGATGGTACTTTTGAAGTCTCTTTGATCTCCTGGACCACGTCCTCTTCCTCTACCACGACCTCGACCACGGTTAGAGTTTCTGTTGTACTCTCGTCCACCTGAAGATTCTGCCTTTCCCTTATGAGAGGAGTCACCTTTCACTTGAAAAAACCTTCTCATCCACATTTTCATGTGGTCTCGATAGTCCGGAGTCTTCGTGGGCCAAAAGAGAGCCCATCAATTCATCAAAGGTGTAAGCAGATAAGTCCTTAGACCTCTTCAATGGCAGCGACCACATGATCAAACTTTGGTGGTAAACTTCTTAAAACTTTGCAAACAATATGTTTCATTACTTAACTTGTCACATGCGACCACATGATCAAACTTTGGTGGTAAACTTCTTAAAACTTTGCAAACAATAGTTTCATTACTTAAGCTTTCACCAAACGACTTCATGTGATTCACAATCCCGGACACTCGAGATAAATACTCCTGCACTTTCTCATTCTTTTGCATGCCCAAGGTTTCAAAATTCCGCCTGAGAGTTTGCATTTTCACAGCAATTACCTTCTTGTCACCCATATACTCTTGCTTTAGAGTCTCCCATGCCTCTGTTGATGTTGTAGCTGCTGCAATTCTTGGGAAAATCAAATCATCCACTGCTTGTTGGATGAAGAAAAGAGCCTTGGCGTCTTTCTTTCGGTTGTCCCGTAGCTGCTGGTTAGGTTGTTCTGGATGCGTGTCCTCGAACCCATTCTCAATCAAGTCCCATAACTCCTGAGACTTGAACATCGTCATCATTTTTAGGCTCCAAAAGTGATAGTTTTCACCTCTGAATATTGGGATAAGGGGCTGTGAAGAGGCGGAAGTACCGTTCATTGCCATGACGGATATTAGTGCAAAAACGAGGGTAGGAACAGAATATTGATGCGGGAGGAACAAGGTAAAGTTGGCTCTGAAACCAAATTTGTTGGTAAAAGAGGAAGTGTATGAATTGGGTAGAGATTAAAGAGCAAACAGAGGATACTCTTATTATTTCAATTAATACTTAAAACACAAAACAAGGCCTCATTATATAGGGTTACAGCTAAGACAAGAAACATAACTGAAAGTAGGAAACATAAAGCAAACTTATTGCAGACATTACTCTCTAATTCCTAACTGATAAACTCATGAAAGACATAATAAAAGATAGTAACTACTGCCTCTGTAACAGTAGTAGCTGTAATGAGCTAATTTAGAGCACCATTACTCAATAAATCTTGTTAAATGTATAAATATCAGTGCATCATTCTATCATTCAATGGTTTCTTATCATCTTATGTGTGTACCTTCAAAGTATTAATTTATACCTTTGAGATGATCCGTAACTTTTTCAGACCATGATCATCAAAATTAAAGATGTATGATTTTGTACATGCATTATAAACATATAACTAATCAATGTGTAAACTTTGTGCTTTCAACAGTTGGAATACTTGAATCAAATCATTATTAGCTTGCAATATTTTTTCAAATTCTCCACTCTCATTCTTTGAGTGAAATAGAAAACACTCTCCATATATCATGTACACAAGTATTAGCCTTTATTATGTAATCCTAGATTCCTAGGGGGCACCATGTAGGTAGATTAAGTAACGAGTCAGGTTAGTTGGTCAGTTGTGTTTGAGATAAAAACAATTGTTTAAGCCAAACTGACCAGGATTAGCAAGCTACTGAGTAACATATTAGACCATCATTCATCCCTGCCCTCGTGTCAAGGGCGGATCTTTAGGATAGCCCTGGACATAGTATCGATACTAAAGCTTAAAATGTGTATTGGATGGTACCTTATTCTACTAGTATGTGATTTGAGAAACAGTAGAGTTCAGAAAATCTTGCACCGAAATTGGGCATGACTGAGGAAGGCTGTCTCCGGAGGGTGTTTATATCACCTATAAGCGCCATGGCACAAACTTGTAACTTATAATGACCAAATTGACACAAAATTCATACTGTACATGCAATATACTAAAGTGAAGCATTACAAATAGGAAATGCACTACTATAATGCGACACAAATCCTTATAAGATATAAGAACACATATAGTATATCACCTTTATAAACACAAACCAGAACTATGGGCAATCATGCATAACATATTTCATGGGCCCGTGTTGATTACGGCCCATACGGCCAATAACATATATTATGCCAATTTATTGTGTTCACCACATTTATATGTTTTGCATAAAATGTGCAAATCACCTTTAATATGCCAGTGTCCAGAATGAATAATTTGTTGATATAAAAAAGCTACAATAGTGTACTTGTTCAGGTACATGAACTAACGTTGAGTTATAAATAGTTATAAGTGGTCACAAAAGTCTCAACAAGCATCGATTGTAACAACTATAGGTGGGTTGTTAGTATGGCTGAACACAAAATCTCCGGTTCGTTAATTACAATAATTATCGAAAGCTATAAGCCAACCTTATAATATAATGCGCATCTATATGGCTCATTTTGATGGAAGGTTGTTATAGATAATGTTCAAATTAAAGGGATGGAAAATATAACAAGTTGAGGGGGTGATAAAAAATAGTTACTGTAGTTTTTTTTTAGAAACGGTAAATTTACGCTCTACACTACTTATCACATAAATTTTATCTTACATGTTTTTAACTAGAGTTGAACCCACATACTGCTGATCCAAGAGGCTTTGGTGAGTAATAGTAAATACTAAATAGTAGTAGAAATGGTATACCTTAGTATGTATTCTAACTCACGCAAAAGTGAATCTCCCTCACTTGTCTTGTTTTTTAAGTTCAGTTCTTATATAATGTCGACGACACTGACAAAGAATAATATGCACGAGTAAAATATTAGTGGGGTCAAAATGATTAAAAAACAAGACAAAAGTTTGGGTGGTGAGAGGAACAAATTGAAACTTATGATTCAAGAGACAATATTGTCTCTCCTAACGTTTTCATCCTCAAAAATCAACAACCGATCCTATCGTTTAGGGGGGAGGGAGTGGATGTTTTCAACCCTAATACCCTAAGGGTGCCACGTCACCTCTATCCAATAAAAACCTTCCAACTCAAAACTACCCCAATACTACCCTAACACTACCCTAACAAGTGGGAGTGGTACCCTAGTACCCGAATTCCATTTTTTTTTTTTTTTTAAATACATAAAATCACATACAATATTTAAAATAAAAACATACCATTTCATTAAAAAAAAAACATTACATAATACTTAAAAAAAAAAACATTACATAATACTTAAAAAAAAAACATAACATAATACTTAAAAAAAAAACATAACATAATACTTAAAAATAACTAGATTAAAATAAAAAAAGCCATTAATCATCGAGATGCGGCAAGTCTTCACGTGCTACGTGCTCCGTGAGATCATATCGAAGACGGTCATAGAGAAATTTGTCTAGTAACTCCGCTACCACACTGTCGTCGAACACTGGCTGGACCGGCGCATCCATTATATGAACCGGTGAGATTGCCCTCCCCTCGCGTTTTATAACCATATTGTGCAAAATAACACACGCATGAACCTGATTGGCAATCTTCGCTTTGGTCATAGCTCTGAGAGGTCGATCGAGAATTTTCCATTTTCCTTTGAGAGCACCAAAAGCTCTCTCGACATCCTTTCTCGCTCCTTCTTGTAACTTCGTAAATCTCTTTTCCTTTGGGTCGCTTGGATACGGGTATGCTTTAACAAGTGTGGACCACTTAGGATAGATTCCATCTGCCAAATAGTAGCCGCGTTTGTAAAAGCGTCCATTCACGTGGAATGAACTATTCATCGCCGTTCCATTTCGAGCTGTAAGATACAAGTCAGACTGATTCAATACGTTGATATCGTTGTTTGACCCCGGTGGACCAAAAAAAGCATGCCAAATCCACATATCTTGTGACGCCGTGACTTCAAGCATAATAATGGGAACACCATAGTCACCTCTCGTATATTGCCCTCTCAAATGTCTAGGACAATTTTTCCATCTGACGTGTGTACAATCAAGGCTACCAAGCATCCCAGGGAGGTGATGCTTCGCTTCATGGGCCTGGAAAATGCGAGCAAGATCGTGTGCTGTCGGCCTACGTAGGTACTCCCGACCGTACAACTCAATGATGGCAATACAAAAATTATCAAGACTTTCACGTCCCGTTCTTTGAGACATGCATAAATATTCGTCATACTCATCGGGCGGATTGCCGGTTGCGAGTTGCCTAACAGCCGATGTGATTTTTTGTTTCGCCGTGAAACTTTTTTGAAATCGCGCATCGTAGCCTTCTTGAAAATATGGGTATCTCGCTTCAATGTCACCCACTATTTGCAAAAACATGCTTTTCTCCATTCGAAATTTTTTTTTAAAGTACTCGTCGTTGTACTTTGGTGTTTCAACGAACCAATCATTCTCTAAAGTTTCAAGACCTATATCCCGATGACGATTTACGCTAGTTCGGGTAGAGCTTGCCGTGTCTTCATAATACTGAGCCGCGAGTTGAAGCATATTTTGCAACGAGCTACCCGTGGATATCTCGTCAGACGAAGAAGGAACAACGTGATCGGAAGAATCGGTAGACATTTTTTTTGGAGAGGTTATTTAGTGTGTGTTTTTTATGATATGTTAAAAGGTAATGTTATTTGAAATGTAAAAGTTTGTTAAATAGGAAGATTTTTTTTTTTTTTTACCCAACGTTCAAAATTTCCAAACGTTCAAAATTCAGCCCAACGTTCAAAATTTCCAAACGGTCACTAGCGGCTTCCGAGCTCGCAAATCAAACCCGGACGTCGAACCCGAGCTAGGCGGAGCGGTGTTGCCGCTCGGGTTCACGTACCCGATGCCCAACCCGAGCACGACTCCGTCATACCTTAGTGCACAACTTGCTTCATAGTACGGAGTATTTGATTTTTGTTTTCCTTTTTAAACAATTTTGTACTTTTCATCAATTTTATAATCTCCTTAAAAAATTTAGATCGTTTCATGCACATTTTTTAGTATCGAATGATCCTTTTTTTTAAACGTAGCCCCAAAACAGTACACATGCGTTTCATTATCTTTAGTCAGGAGTTAAAATTGATCTCGTAGCATAGTTTATTAAATTTGTCCTTAAGGAGGAATCGATGATTATAGTTATCGCGCGTTGCTGCAGACTTCTATACTTTTTATTATTTTAAATTATGATAGATATGAAATTTGTAAATTAAAATTTAGGTATTCTATTTATCATTTTAAATTATGATAGATGATGAAATTTGTAATTTAAAATTTAGGAAATATAGTGATATATGCTTTTACTTAATATTAAGTTGTCATCTCTTTATAAATGTTTTAAGTGGAAATATTAGTATAAATACATATTATTTAAATTAATAGTATATTTGTTATCTTTTTGTTATTAATAAATAGTTAAAGGGTAGAAAATGAAGTTTTAAAAAACTCACTTAACAAACCAACTTATCTTACTTTGTAATAATGTTATTTGAGTTATAAAATAAGTATTATAATATTAGACTCGCATTGATCGTAAATATAAACTGTTTTAAATGGTAAAGTTTTAAAAATAAAAAAATTATTTTGTTTACATGGGGCAATTTAAGATAACCCTCGTTAAATTTATTATTGGTTAAATATTAAGGGGTAAAAATAAAAATTGATAAAAGACTTGGGGTTGTTTGAAAATTAATATGATTTAGCGCCGAATGAATTAACGATCCTGAATGAATCAAAGATATTGAATGAATATGATCCTGAATGAAAATGATTGTTTGATTAGTATGCACAATGTGCAGTATAAATGGTAAAAGGAAACTACATTTTAAACTCTCCATTATAGTAAAATATCAAATGAACTATCTATATTTTATCAATTTCAAAGTTAAGTCAATTTTAATTTATAAACTAAAATTATAAAAGGTGTTATATAGTGCATTGAAAATAGTCAAAATACAAAAATGTAAGATATATAAATCCAATTTGAAATGAAGTAAAATAGTATTTAGTATAATTTGAAGGCTAAAAATCCAATATGAAATGACACAAAACAATATTTAGTTAATTTGAAGGCTAAAATTAAATATCACTGCCAAAAAAAGATAATAAAATATACAAAAATAAGAAAAGAAAATCAAAGTATTGTCTGATATATTGTACATAAATTGGCATTGAATGATAGAGCTACACATCCAACCATGTCAATTCATTACCTAATTGGCTCATTTAGTACCACTCTTTCTTTTACCAAACAACATATCTTCTAAACGATTAAGAGTTGGGTAATGAGTCATGTCATTCAGCTTTTATCAAACATCCCCTTATTAATTAACTTAACTTTAGGGTGTTTATAAAAAACTATTTACAAAATTTAAAATGCATGAAAGTTTACTTATACTAATGTATATATGTATAATATCATATAATCTAATAATATAATTGATCAATTAAATGTTTTAGGGTGAGGAAGGAGCTTAAAATTTTACTATAACCATGTCGGTCTTGATTGGTAGACGATATTTCACTTCATTCGTCACAAATAAGTGTTTACTTTTTCTTTTCTTTTTAGTTTGTTATTAAATAAGGGGTTTTTTAAATTTTGATAAACCAAAAAACTAATAATAATAATAATAATAATAATAATAATAATAATAATAATAATAATAATAATAATAATAATAATAATAATAATAATAATAATAATAATAACCGTTAAAATCACATTTTTTTGCCATATACACTCCAAAATAACACTTAGAAGCAGAATGAGCATAACATAACTAGAATACTAGCCAACAAGTACACGAAGAGAGTGAGTGTTCATTACTCCATACATTATTAAATGAAGAGTTCCTTGAATAGGCAAAGGAAATACACATGCACTCAACCAACTTTTCATGTGATATGTTATTCCATATGAATAATACAATTATTGAATGAACTAATAATAATAACAAGGATGGATGTGACCTATGAGTTAAAGTTGTCCCGTTGAAACGTGTCTAAAATATTAAAAAAGTTGTATCTCAATGGTACCTTTTATTGTATGAAAAAACTTTTCAATAAAATAGTTATGGGTTAAAGTCTTGATTAAAACATATGAGATAGTGTATGATGTGTATATCGTGAAATAATTAATTGTCGTTAAAAAAAACGTATCTAAAAAGTGAAGAAATAATGAAGAATGTTAACTTTAGGTCTTATGCTTGTGCCTTGGTCACTTTTTTTTTTTTTTTGGTCACTTACCATCCAATAATGGTTATCATTATAATTGTTGTTATTGAATCCATCATAACCTAATGTAGACATCAAGTAAATGCTTAGATTTGTTTTCAACTAATACAAGTTTGACCGAATTGATTATTATAATGTATATTTTCAATACACGTAGAGTATGTTTATTGGAGTATATATTTTGAGCTATATATATCGAGAAATGTATTTGATGGTTGCACAAGTACAACTAACATTTTATGCAATAAAATATCCAAAAATCAAACACACTTTTCTGTTATGCATATCCATTGTACGAGATAAGGGATTAGGTTTATGGAAGTTGTTAATTACTGGTGAACTTCAACCAATCCGTTTGTTTCAAGTAAGCATTCAATATAGTATTTTGCAAGACAAGTTAGTTGCACTTAACTAACACGTACGTACCAAGATTGAAAAAAAGAACACCAAACAATGGACCCAAATAATTAGACACTTAAAATAGTAGTAATAAAATACAAATATATGTCTACCAATATAGACGAAAGACATGGCCGTTTTTAAAGGAGTGCAAGAGATGTCATTGCACAAGATCATCGCTTGACGAATGTCACAAATGCATTTCTATTATATATGTATATATACACTATATATGAGACCTGAGTTCAGTTAATTCATGCACTACTGATACATGTCTATTTTGTTTGTGTGTTTAAAGGTCCAATATTAATGATGGCATGTGGCCACCGAAATTCATGAAACAGCCCTGACGACAGATAGTTGTCGTTCAAACGTAACACAGAAAATAACGTTAGAAAATTATACAGTAAAACCTCTGGAAATTAATGATGTTGGGACTGTGATATTTTATTAATTTAGCGAAATATTATTATATCGATAAATTACTAATTATAATTTAAAGAAAGTTGTATGTATTTGCCTTTAAATTTTTGTACTAGTTACAATGTATACATGTTAATGAGGAAAAAATAAATTAGAAAAACAAGTTCCAATTAACATTTTATGAATTCACATTTACAATGTAATTGAATTTGTCAAGTTATATGTTTTTGAATAAGTAAAAATTTAGTTTCTTTAGGATAAGTTTCAATTACATATGGCCTTAATTGAACTAATTGAATTTGTACAAGTTCCAATTACGTATGACCTTTATATATATGAAAAATTTTAGTAATTATTAATTTATAGTTTCATTGGGACTAATATATATAAGCTGAGGTTTCAAAAAAATTATTATCTTATTATTTTATCGATTGGGGTTCAAATTTGTACTGGTCCCAAGTTGGGACTGGAAAAATTATTAATTTTATCGAGGTTATTAATTTATCGAGTATTATTTTATAGAGGTTTTACTGTATATCACATTTTACTCTTTAATGTTAACACCTAATTTTTCTACTTCTTGTATTCCTCAAACGACTTATACCTTTCTTTGCAAACAGAGGACTACATTATTATCATTTACACTTTTTCACTTTCATGCTTTTGAGTTTTTCTTTTCTTTTTCATTGGTTAATTAGTATAACTTCTAAATAAATTATTTGGATTAAATCCATTAAGTTGCTCCTTTTCTATCATCATCTATATCCATTTTCAGTGAAATATATTAATCTAGGGTTAACTTTTACAACTGGAATAATGTAGGTTCAGTTCTTCATGGAACCTTGGAGAATGAAGATGTTCGTTTGGCCTAAAAGATCAGTTGAGCCGCCCACGAGAATTACTAGTCTAATTATCTGATTTAGCAATTATTACTTTTTTTTATATGAATACTTGCTAATGGAATTATTGTTCTGTTTGTAAGCAGCTCACATATAATTAAACTTTTTGGAAAAACAATAAATTATTGGAGAAATAGCCTCATTCAATTCAACAGGTAAAGCGTACATTATTCCAAACTTATTGAAGTAAGAAATCTTTTGCTTTTAATGATGCTAGCAGCATTCTTGAAGCAAGTAATCTTCTAGCTTATATATGGAAGATGAAAGTTAAAGGATTGACGCAAAGAAATTAAAAATAAAAGAATAAAACACTTACGAGAGATGGGTGATGCCTCAACTTCCAATCCAAGCTTCATAGTTGAAGTTGGAGAAAAATATCCTTACCCTTCACATTTTGCACCAAATTTATCTACTGTGAAACTCAGTGGTAAAAACGAGTACAGTGTGTGGAATACACAGATGTTATGTCTGTTATCGAGTCATGATATGCTCGGTTTCATTGATGGTCAGTATCCAAGTCCTTCTGATGCAAATGGGAAGGCTAAAGTGGGAGATATGAAGGCATGGTACAGATCGGATTCGCTCGTGAAAGGTTGGATACTTAGTTCACTCTCTAAAGATGCAGCCATAAGCGTTGTCAATTGTCTTACATCCATACACAAAAAGGCAGAGTTTACTGCAAAAGATGTGTGGGATGAACTACAACGTAGTTATGGTCCTTCTACTCTTGAGCAAGCAACCGCAGGTATATTCTCATATTAATTTGCTAATCTAAGATTTTTTTAAATTTGAGATTTAGAAATATTTTAATAGAATTTACTAAATGTTTTTAACACAAAACGAAGATGCAAAATCAGAGGACTTGTCAAAAAAAGGGATGACGGGAGAAGGCAATATGTTGAAATTGTTGAATGTTGAAA
Organism: Chrysanthemum seticuspe; assembly: GCA_019973895.1. NCBI lineage: Eukaryota > Viridiplantae > Streptophyta > Magnoliopsida > Asterales > Asteraceae > Chrysanthemum > Chrysanthemum seticuspe. Next base: position 312,404,071 of record BPTQ01000005.1, read on the forward strand.
AGTCAATATGTTGAAATGTTGAAAGACTTAAATAAGGAAATATTGTAATTGAAAGGCAAAGATTGAAAACTATAAAAACTAACTGAAAGAAAACTTAATTATTCTAAAATTAAAGTTAATTGTCTAATTTACCCCCTTTAATACCCCTTATACTTTCAAATGAAAACTATAAAAACTAAGTCGTTAGAAAATTCCGTTGCTATGCACGGGTACAACCGTTTGCAAATTACATTTTGAGCTTTTCATGTTTTATTTTGAACGTTATAAGAAACACTTACCACAATATCTCATATCGTTAATTGTCTGCCACTAGGAACCCCCGTTTTTATGTCTATTATTTTAGAACAGACGTATAAGTTTATTCTACGAGGAAAAACACAAGATGTTTATAAGTCACTTGGTCGAGTAATAAGATCGCAAGACGTTAAGGACTATTTCAGTGAAAAGGGTCTTACACCCACGGACAGAATTACAAATAATGGCAACACGGCACTCCATGTAGCAGTAGGCTCCTCTATCAATAGTCATGAATTATTAGATAGATTGTTAGAAATGACACCTGCAGAGAACAAACTACTAGATCTTAAAAATTCAGATGGAAGTACGCTACTTCATGTTGCTGCTATTGTTGGTAACACTAAAGCTGTTGACATCTTGGTGAGAAGAGACCCAGAATTACTATTAGCCAAGGACAATGAGGGTCACACGCCACTTGCTTTATCTCTTTCTAATGTGCATTCTGAGACGTCTCAGTGTCTGTTGAATCACATCAAAGCAAAACGGTATGGTGCTGTGCTTTCTGGCAAAAGTGGCGAGGATCTTATGGTTCTTGCAATTTCTTCTAAAGATTTTGGTAAGTGTCTTATGCTGTCTTCAAAAGCTTTTCACCTGTGATACGACTAATACTTTTAAATATATAGGCTTGGCAAAAAAGATGCATAATAAATATGAGCCCGCACATAGTGACGCTGTCTTGATGGCTCTAGCTCAAAACTTCCCACCTGAACTCAACTATTGGGAAAGGAAAGGAGAACACAATGGTATTTTGATTCTTAGTGATTGTTTCTTTAACTTTTCAATATATCATTAAGCCTCTATACACCAATTTTTTCTACGTTGCAGGCATCATTAGTAAGGCTGAAGAGATAATGGATTGCTACATAGATAGGAATGAAAGACTATTTGAGTTTATTGATCAGTCGTGTTGTTTCCTGGTTAAAGCAATATTGGGATGTATCATAACTGGTATATTAATTTTAATTGTTATCGTCGTTGTGCTTTACTGATGTTATTCTAACTTACTGGTTGTACCATACCCCCACAATTCTAACAATCATCCCATCCTGGAGCAGGCATGTCCATTATACTAGCTGCTTTCATGTATATCCTTACGGCGATTGGTAAGCTGAACCAAAAGTTACAATAATAATTATACGACCAAAAAACATAAGAGAAAATGAATTTATTTGTTTACTTGATAATTTTATATGGCTCTATGTTGCAGTATGGCCATTCATTGAAGATAAATTTCAAATTCATGAAGATGCTACCGATTTATTAAATAGTGAAAGCTATAGGATTTCTTATTGCACACCCGACGGTGGCCACCACTTTTACACCAAGCCGATTTTTGAAGCCACAAGACAAAATGCATTCGAGGTTGTTACAGAAATTGTGTCACGGTTTCAGGATGCAATTTGGAGTGCCAATGAAGACGGTCACAATTTTATTCAATATTCTGTGATAAATCGTTCAGAGAAGATTTACAACCTGCTATATCAAATGAGTGAACACAAGAATATTTATAAAACAATTAAAGACTCTTCAGGGAATAACCTCTTGCATTTAGCTGCAAGATTGGCACCTACCAACAAATTGAATCTATTATCAGGGGCAGCTTTGCAAATACAACGCGAATTACAGTGGTTCAAGGTAAGATTCTTTAGTTAATGACTCAAAATTTGAGTTTTATTCAACATGCCGAAAGTTGTTAAGAGTTAAGACAGTTAGACCCATTATTATATATCTAGCATGGTTAACATGTTTTAATCTTGTAGGAAGTCGAAGGATTTCTATGTCCCCTAAACCGCATACAAAAGAACTCAGATGGCGAAACACCTCAGATGGTATTTACAAGGGAGCATAAAGACTTGGTAATCGAGGGTGAAAAATGGATAAAGTCCACAGCTGAGTCGTACACAATAACAGCAGCGCTCATCACCACAATTGTGTTTGCAGCGGCCATTACTGTGCCCGGTGGAAACAATCAGGAATCAGGGATACCAATTTTCACAAACGACATTGCCTTCACGATATTTGCTATATCAGATGCAATATCGTTATTCACAGCTGTCACATCCTTGTTAATGTTTTTATCAATCCTTACCACGCGTTTTGCCGAACAAGACTTTCTCTTCAAGTTGCCTAAAAGGTTGATAATAGGTCTCACCATGTTGTTCATCTCAACAACAGCAATGATCATAGCTTTTGGAGCAACATTGTTCCTTGTGTTTGGACACGAGAACTCATGGATGCTTATTCCAATAGGTGCATTGACATGCCTTCCAATCACGTCTTTTGTGACCTTACAGTTTCCTCTTATCGCAGACTTGATAAGTGCCACATATGGTCGCAGTATATTTGTTAAAAAGAGATCTGATGAGTACTTTTACTGAAGTTTATATATCTGTAATGGTCATTCCCAATGGATATTGCTTAATCTTGTTAAATTTATAAATATCAGTGCATCATTCTATCATTCAGTGGTTTCTTATCATCTTATGTGTGCATCATTCTATTATTTATACCTTTGAGATGATCCAAAACTTATTCAGACCATGATCATCAAAATTAAAGATGTATGATTTTGTACATGCATTATAAACATATAACATGCATTATAAACATATAACTAATCAATGTGTAAACTTGTGCTTTCAACAATTGGAATACTTGAATCAAATCATTATTAGCTTGCATTATTTTTTCAAATTCTCCACTCTCATTCTTTGAGTGAAATAGAAAACACTTTCCATATATATATCATGGACACAAGTATCTGCCTTTGTTATGTAATCACCCGACATCAGTGGTGGATCCAAGAAACAAATTCCTAGGGGCACCACGTAAGTGGATTAAGTAACGAGTCAGGTTAGTTGGTCAGTTCTGTTTGAGATAAAAACAATTGTTTAAGCCAAACTGACCAGGATTAACAAGCTACTGAGTAACATATTATACCATCATTCATCCCCGCCCTCATGTCAGGGGCGGATCTGTAGCATAGCCCTGGACATAGTGTCGATACTACAGCTTAAGATATATGTGTATTGGATGGTACCTTATTCTACTAGTATGTGATTTGAGAAACAGTAGAGTTCAGAAAATCTTACACCGAAATTTGGCATGACTGAGGAAGGCTGTCTCCGGAGGGTGTTTATATCACCTATAAGCGCCATGGCACAAACTTGTAACTTATAATGACCAAATTGAAACAAAAAGTTATATTGTACAACATACTAAAGTTAAGCATTACAAATAGGAAATGCACTACTATAATGCGACACAAATCCTTATAAGATATATAAGAACATATGAGATGAGATCCATGCAAAACCAATGTTATCCAAAGAACAAATGAGAAGATCTCAACCATCCAATCTTCTTTCATCCAATGGTCCACATTCCATCTGAAAATAACAAGGAAGGGCATATTAGTAAAATCACATGTTACAATAAAAGCAAAAAATAATCCCAAAATCATCTCATTTAACATAACACTTTCTCTCTCATAAAAAAAACCCAAATCCAGATCTCATCATCCAGATCCAAATCCACCATCAACCACCGCCGGATTCATTGGTTTTGCAACCACCGCCGGATTCATTGAAGCCGCCGCCGGATTCATTGAAACCACCATCAAACCGTACGAATCAAACCGCCGGAATAATAGAAACCACCGCCGGATTCATTGAAGCCGCCGGAATCAAATCTATTAAAACCGTCACCATCACATCAAACCGTACGAATCACCATTGAACCACCACCGATTAACCGGGAAATAATGCCGCCAGTAGACGAAACTGATTTAATTGAAGTTCCAGTAGATGAAAGTCAAGATAAAGATGATGGTGTGAATGAAACCACTGGTAAATTCCTTGATTCAATTCTTGTTGTAAAAATGCCAAATCCCATGGGATTCTAGTTTTTACATGTTTTTAGATTAAATTCTTGTTGTAAAAATGCCAAATCCCATGGGATTCCAGTGTTTACATGTTTTTAGATTCAATTGTTGTTGGAAAAATGCAAATCCCATGGGATTCAAGTGGTTTACATGTGATTATATTCAATTCTTTTTGAAAAATGCCAAATCCCATGGGATGGTTTACATGTGTTTAGATTCAATTGTTGTTGGAAAAATGCAAATCCCATGGGATTCCAGTGGTTTACATGTGATTAGATTCAATTCTTTTTGAAAAAAGCAAATCCCATGGGATTCAAGTGATTTATATGTTTTTAGATTCAATTGTTGTTGTAAAAATGCAAAATCCCATGGGATTCCAGTGGTTTATATGTGTTTAGATTCAATTGTTGTTGTAAAAATGCAAAATCCCATGGGATTCCAGTGGTTTCCATGTGATTAGATTCAATTCTTTTTGAAAAAAGCAAATCCCATGGGATTCAAGTGATTTATATGTGTTTAGATTCAATTGTTGTTGTAAAAATGCAAAATCCCATGGGATTCCAGTGGTTTATATGTGTTTAGATTCGATTGTTGTTGAAAAAATGTGAATCCCATGGGATTCTGTATTAAATCACATGGGATTCAGCATGAAAATATAAAGGTCTTCATTATGAGTCCTATGGGATTCCCAGTGAATCCCATGGGATTCACATATAAATCTCATGGGATTCATATATAAATCCAATGGGATTTACATTTTTTTTTTTTAATCTGAATCACTTAATATATATTTTTTTTATATGCAGATTCTATGAGATCACCAAGACCAACTTTATATGAACACACCGAGACACCGGGTGGATCGATATATTGGGAGCCTCATGTGGAAGGAATTGTTGTACCAGAAGAGGGGGATGTAACAACCGTGATTTTAGCAGGTTAGTTTAACTGTTAGTTTCGACCCGTATATCTTTTGCTTTGTATGACTTAAGTGTTTTGGGTGTCATATGTGGGTTATACGTGTGTTTTGGTACTAGATTCTTTGTGTAACCTTTATTGGTGTAATTTGAGTAGTTTTAGTTTTGGTTAATTTTATTTTGTTCACCTTGGTGACGTGGAAATGACTTTTATGGGTTTTGTGTTCCGCGATTATTGCGTAGCTAGTTTCGTTCAAGTTCTTGAGCGTTAATAAGTTACGTGGTGTTTGGTTTTATGGGTTATATTAATAATAAGTGTGAAATTCTATTTTTTGGAAACTTATGTGTTGAAATGATTTTTATTCTAGTTGTCGTAAAACGAAGGTTTATCGCGTAAGACGTTAGGTTTCAATATGGGCTTTTATAAAATATCAAAACTCAAGGTTTTAAGTGTAATAATTAAAAATAAATAAATAAATAAATAAATAAATTCTATAGGGGTATATTTATGGACGAATTTTTGGGATTTTAGGGGGGGAAAAGGAAACAAATTTGAGTCCTAATATAACTCTTAATTTAGGAGGTTATCTAGAAGGGTCTTAGGGTAGTATAAATACAAAACCAAAACACCCTCACTTATTTTTTTTTGAGAATTGTCGACTAACAAAGAGGAGAGGAAAAAAAGAGAAAAGTTAGGGTTTCACTATTTTGAAGAAAAACAAGCTTAAGGTATGTCTAGTTATTCCTAATTCATTTAATTAATGATTTGATTCATGTAATACAAGTTATGGTGGATTAGGGTTTACCTTAAAATCTGTAATTTAATATTGTAAGACATGGTAGGGTCATTAGTTAGTGATGTTATGATGATTGGTGTAAGAGTTGGGTTTAAAACGCGTGAGTTAATAAGTTAGGTGCTGGCAATTTTTAGGGCTGTAGTTGTTGAAGCATAATCTGGCGTGGACTGGATTCAACGACTCTCCTTGGCCGTTAGTCGTCTTCTCGAGCCCTAGTAGACCTGTCAACAAAGAGAACCCGTTAGGAGTGGACCCAAGGCCGTAGCCCCGGGGTCCACCTCCGACGGTCAAGTTAGTATGCGCTGTGGCATAGCAAAAAGTGTTAGATTTAGAGATAACCTGCGTGTGTGTATATATAGGCATGCATTAGGGTTTAGGCGTAGAGTGGGTGGCCCAGTCCGGACCATACGTCTACAAGCCCCCCAAGTCTAGTATGAGATAGCGCATGGCTATATTATGCTAGACTTAAGTTCTGATGGCCGCGTAGGTGAAAGTGGAACCCGCATGCTGCATCCTGGGTAAGGGCGTACCTTTTGTACCAGTAGCGACACAACATGGTGTGACAGAAGACGTGCTTCTGTAACAGAAGTGCGCTCTGTGCGCGACAAAGATGTGCAACAGAAGACGTGCTTCTGCGCATAAGTGTGCGCTGTGCGCGACAAAGAGGTGCGACAGAAGACGTGCTTCTGCGCATAGGTGCGCGCTAAAGATGTGCGACAGAAGACGTGCTTCTGTAGTAGAAGTGCGCGCTGTGCGCGACAAATAGGTGCGACAGAAGACGTGCTTCTGCGCTGTGTGCGCATTACATCCGACTTTACAACCGACAGAGGACGTCTCCCCTACGGTGAGATGGTGCGAATATTTAAATTCGTCTTTGTACTGAGCTTGCGTTCTGCTTCCAAATAATCTGCGTGACGCGTACGGAAACAGTAGTAGTATGCACCCTGGTAGCCCCCCAAGTTTGATGGTGCTACTCGTGTAGGAGCATTAAACTTATTTAATCTGCGAAAAAACACTTAATGCAAAGATTAAAAGTATATGCCGCGAATCGCAGCATATAAAACCTAATAAAATGAAGCAATATATAGCACATAGCATAAAAAAATATATATAGCACATAGCATATAAGAAAATTGGCAGTGCGCACCTGTCGTGGGATGCGTACCGATGAAATAATAAATGGTGTTGTATTTTTTTTAACAGATGGACGTACTGTGACCGCGACGAATAGACACAGATGGATTTATCTTAACCGCATAGACTCGAACGTTTCTGGATGATCGCAGATGTTTATACCACGGCTTTTGGTCCAGTGCGCATCATGGCGATTGACAAACATCGTGGTTTTCGCGCGTACGCGTTCTCTGCTAAGATGTCTGAACGCACGGCCTAACGCGGGTAGATTTATCGCGACTGCGCTGTTCGAGCGCGAACAGGCGTACCAACCGTAAAAACAGTATCTGCGTGAATTAATTCGCGGCTAAAAAATAAAATAGCTCCGATCGTGCGGATATTTACTTAGGTCCGATCGTGCGGACTAAAAGATAAAATAGGTCCGATCGTGCGGATGATTTAAAATAGGTCCGATCGTGCGGACTGAATTATTTTTATCAATCGCAATAAAAGAATATACAATTTAACGTGATAATGATCTTTTTAACGTGATATTTTATTCCACGTATTGATTTGACCATAAATAGGCCGACATTGAAAGCAAAGTTTGTATCGTGTCAACGTTTAGAATTAAAATCTTATTCAACGATTGAAAAATAATGATTTTAATTCAACGTTGAAAGCAAAGCTTATTCAACGTTTGGATAACATACCGACTTTTGATTCGTAGTCCCAGCATACGCAGTGATTTTAATTCGTGGTCCCACGGATGGCGCCAACTTGTTGAAGCATAATCTGGCGCGGACTAGATTCAACGACTCTCCTTGGCCGTTAGTCGTCTTCTCGAGCCCTAGTAGACCTGTCAACAAAGAGAACCCGTTAGGAGTGGACCCGAGGCCGTAGCCCCGGGGTCCACCTCCGACGGTCAAGTTAGTATGCGCTGTGGCATAGCAAAAAGTGTTAGGTTTAGAGATAACCTGCGTGTGTATATATAGGCATGCATTAGGGTTTAGGCGTAGAGTGGGCCGCATCTGCCGGGCCTGACCCATTCCTGGCCCAGTCCGGACCATACGTCTACAGTAGTAAACGACGATTTTCTAATAGATGATAAAGAGTTAACTGATGGTTTTTTATTCTAAACTGTAGTTCAGAGAGTTGGCTTTCCAAAAAGTCCGGCCTCGATTGATTTCGAGTCCGGGAAGTGTATCAAACAATTTTTGTAAGAAAAGGTGTCAAAGCTGTTAAACCGGGACAGATTTAGGTCTGAACAAAAAGGGGAAGACGTGGGTCTAAAAGTGTAATTAAGGGTAGCCCTTCTGGGGAAGTTAAGTTTATGTATTCTTTGACTTCCACGCGAAGGATAGCCGTTAATAAGTTGTGCAAGTATGATTATCTGGTCAAAACATTTTGGTGTGCGTGCAGATCCGAATCTGGATAGTTTTGGTGTTTGATTTTCTAGAGGGCACTTGTGTGTGTTTTAGTTCGTGGCCTTCTGGGAGTGGCTTGTACACTCATGAGGGACCATGGTAAATTTTTGGTGTGAGTTATGGAGTTCTTTTGGTTGTGATTTTATGTGGGTGAAAGTACCCCAAAAATCTGCGTTTGTTGGTAAAAAGTAAACAAGGGGTTTAGTGAGTGTAAGCAATTAGTAGTGTTGGGTATGGAGTCGAGGTGATCCATGGTGGTTAATATAACTCTTAGACATCCATCATATGTGTGTTACATGGACTTAAGCTTTTGGCTTGGTCGCGTGTAACGTGGTTCTATTTTTGTTTGTTTAGATTTGTGTTAGATTTTTGTTGAAGCTGCGGAGTTTTCAGGTGAGTTTCATAGTCCCATTTTTTCTTTGTTTTGAACTTGGGATGGAAATGATGCTTGTGTTGAAATAAATTTTAAGTTGTTGTGATTACTTGGTTTAATTAGTGCATGGACTTGTAAGTGGTTATTGTATGCATACTGCATGTTATGTTTCTTTCTGAGTGGTTGTTCTGTGTGATTCCAATTGGAGGGTAGCTTTGTTACCCACTATTCGTCTGTGTGGTTCCAATTGGAGGGTGGTGACTCTACCCAATATTGTTCTGTGTGATTCCGATCGGAGGGTAATGATTACCCAATTATGTTGAATTTGGATCGTGGGCACGTTCCGTCCCGTTGATGGTTAATGTTGAGATTGCATGTTAGTACATTGATAGCTATCTTACTGTCCTGCCATGTTTTGTTATCACAACGAACTTGTTGGAAAGGATTAGATTTTGTGTCTTAAACCTATGAACCTCACCAACTTTATGTTGACGTTTTTAAGCATCATTTTCATGTGAGCATCGTAAGGATAAGATAGAAGGAAGTGAATAGGCGAGACCATAGTTGCATTTGAAGATGTTTATCTTTTATGATTTGGATTATGACTTGATTTTGGATTTTGAATGTGATACTTTATTTGTTTACGTTTAGTAGTTTATGTCTTAATAAAGATACCTTTGGAGTTTCGTTTCGTTTATTTTGGGTATTGTTATGGCACTTTGTGTCTACACAACACTTTATTATTATGCATGTAGAAATTCTCTATTTAGACACCAAGTGTTATGATGATATCCATGAAGTTACACTCGCGTTTCCGCCTTGGCGAGGTGTGACATGGAAATACTATGATACTATAGAGGAAGCTATAGATATGTATAGTACCTATGCTGAAGCGGGAGGGTTTCAAATTAAAAAAGCAGGACAACGATTAACAAAATCTGGAATTGTACAAGCCAAATACATCATGTGTAACAAAGAAGGAGCTCCGAGACATATTAATGTAGACACTTTGGATCCTAAGCACAGCGAGAAACAAAAAAGAAATACAACTCTACATGTAACAGGTTGTCAAGCTCGTATAAGGTTAGAATTGGATATCGTTTCTGGAAAATACAAGCTAATTAAGTTTATTGCAAAACACAATCATATGCTTATACCAAAAGAGTATAAACATTTTACAAAAAAGCAAAGAAAAATGACCGAAGCAGAAAAAATGTTTGTTGTTAAAGCAGCAACAAACAAAATAGGTGCAACACGGGCTCACAACTTGTTAACGAGTATGAAAGGTGGATATGAATATGTACATGGGACATCTTCTGATTTTAAGAATCATCAGCGGGATATTAATATTTTCATAGGCGAAAGTGACGCACAAATGCTTATAAATAAAATGGAAAACAGAAAGTTGTATGTGCCAAACTTTACATTTCAGTATAAGGTAGAAGAAAGTGAGTTAGTCGCAATGTTTTGGGCTGATGAAGTTGCAAAATGCAATTATAAGGAGTTCGGAGACATAGTATCTTTTGATGCAACATTCAGGAGTAATAAGTAAGTGTTTGTTTTTAATATAATTTATTTTGATGAAAAATCACATAAGATTCTGTTATAAATCCCATGGGATTCATATGTGAATCCCATGGGATAATACAAGGGATCACATGGTAATCTGTATGGATCACAAGGGATCCTTGAGAATCCCATGGGATTCTCTGTGAATCCAATGGGATTCTCTATGAATCCCATGGATTGTTTTTAAATCACATAAAGATACTTGGCAAGTGAAATTATTAAAAGACATGGATCATAGAGAATCCCATGGGATTCAGTAATCACATTTGATTCTGTCACTAAAACTTATGTTATTTTTAGATACAACATGGTGTTTGTACCATTTACCGGTGTCGATAATCATAAAAAGTGTGTCACGCTTGGTTCGGGAATGCTTTTAAAAGAAGACACTGAATCCTACACATGGCTACTAAAGGCATTCATGACTGCTTTTTCTAAAGAACCAACGATGGTGGTGACGGATCAAGACGGGGCAATGAAAAGAGCCATTGAAGCCGTTTTCACTAAATCAAAACATAGACTTTGCATGTGGCATATTCACCAAAAAATTCCAGCAAAGGTAATTTATTGAATGTTTTTATCTGAATCTCATGGGATTCTTCACTGAATCAAATGGGATTCTTTCTGAATCCCATGAGATTCATTCAGAATCCTATGGGATTCTTCTTTGAATCTCATGGGATTCTTTTCTGAATCCCATGGGATTCTTCTCTGAATCTCATGGGATTCTTCTCTGAATCTCATGGGATTCATCTGGGAATCCGACAGTGGTTTACATGTGCTTATCATTTTATTTACAGATTTGTAAGGAAATATACAATGAAACTGATTTCAAGAAGCGTTTAAACAAGATAATTTGGAATATGTTCATGGAACCGATGGAATTTGAAGAGAAATGGGCTAAGTTGATTGAAGATTTTGGTTTGCAAAACTACAAATGGATGACCAAAATGTTTAAACTACGAGAAATGTGGATTCCAGCTTATTTTATCACCTCGCCTTTGTTTGGATTGATGAGAACGACATCAACGTCTGAGAGTGAAAACTCGTTCTTCAAAAGTTTCACAAGCCCAGGAGCGACACTAGTTAGTTTCATGATGTCCTATGAATCAGCAATGGAGAGACAACGTTATATTCAAGAACATTTGGACTTTAAAACACTAGACGCGGCTCCAAAATGTGAAACAAAGTTAGCAATTGAACGTCATGCAGCAAAAGTTTATACTAGGACAATATTTCTACTTGTTCAAACGGAAATAAAAGAGGCATGCTGGACTTGTGCGATACAGGAACTAAAAATAGACGAACGTTCTGAGATTGTCATTGTTAGAGACAAAAATCCGGCAGCTTATAGAATCCTTAATAAGGAAGTTGCAAAAGAACTAGCAGATGAAGGCGAAACAGTAGCAACAGAAATATTTGTAGACTATAAGGTATATTACTTTCTGGTATAAACTAGGATTAATCAAGTAATCCCATGGGATTCATAATCAATCCCATAGTAATCCCATGGGATTCAGTATGAATCTCATGGGATTGTCTAATAGGATTGGCTAATAATTATAGGGATTCACTGGGAATCCCATGGGATTTTTGTGAATCCCATGGGATTCTGTTTAAAATCCCATGGGATTGTCTAATGGGATTGGCTAATAATTATTGTGTTTTAAACAGGTACTGCGTAATACAGAAGATGGGTCGGTGGTGTGTAGTTGCAGACATTTTGTACGATTCGGTTTCCTATGCCGACACATATTCTGTGTGTTCAAGAATCGTGATATTAACTTCATTCCAAAACAATATATTTTGAGGCGTTGGACAAGAGATATAATACCACCTGATTTGAGAAGGAAAAGAAACAGATATGGTGAAACAAATGAAGAAATTCAAAGACTTACAAATGAGGCAACGTTTCTGGTGGATGAATGTTTGTTTCGGTTGAGCAAAGACAAAGTGAAGATGGGACAAAATGGACAAACTGGATCAACTAATGATAGCTTCAACTGGATCAACTAGTAACTTTTCTACAATCAAGGTACCTTCAACTGGATCAACTGATAACTTTTCAGTGTTTTTTGGAATCACTTCGCATTTTTCCCTATTCTTAATAGCTTCAACAATTATGTTCATCTTTTCTAGATGAGGAAGTTTATCAAACTCTTTGGCTAGATCAATAAGCTTACCAGCATGCATATTAATCTCATGTAACAAGATCTTAGTAGCAAACTTGAATCTGAGTCGCCTCAACATGTCGACCTGCCTCATCTTGTAACCATCCATTTCACAGCAGCCAGACTCGGAAATCAGCCCACAATCCCATTTTGTAGCAGGTTCACCGTGGTAACATTCCATATGCACCATGGTGAAAATACCACAATCACTAAAGTTTTTCTTTGTTCTCCATTTTAGCTTTGGGATTTTTGGTTTAGCTTTAAGAATGCTAGCATGTTTCTTGTGACCATAGAGCTTTAGATGTCCGGAAAACAACTTTTTCTACAAAATTATTAAAAAAAATATCATAAATTACTAGAATTCTGGGAAAATGTCAATAGCGATTCAAATGGAAATCTGTATGAATCCCATGGGATTATGTTTAAATCATAAAGTATTCATCAAAAGAATCCCATGGGATTACTTATGAATCCCTTTAAAAACAGAAAAGTAAATACTTACAAGTAATTCACATGTTTTTTTATATTTCGAATCATATGTTGCTCCCGAATCACTGTTATCCAGTATCGTTATCGATATTGTTTTGGTAAGGCTGATGACGATGACATAAAAGTGGCAACCATTGCAAATTAGAAAGAAAGCCTGTTTTAACAAAAACAAAAATAATAAAAATGAATCCAAAGTAAAAACACAAACAACAATTTATAACAAAAAAAAATAATAATAATTAAAAAAAAAATACCAAGTCAATGCCGTCAAGAGCCAAGCCAGCAACATTATCTCCAAACTGAGCTACAATTTCCTTTTCAAAACTTTCAAATTTTTGGTCCTCAGACGCAAAAGTCCCATCAAACATAGATTTTATCTGTATATGCAATTTACAAGATCATGTTATGATTTGTATTGCTTTGGGGGTGTTTGGTAAGTCAGATAACATGATCAGAAGTCAGATAACATAATAAGAATACTAAGCAAATCAAAAATAAAATACTTACAATACATCCGGTTGGGAAAAAGTGTCGTGATGGAAAGCCATGTTCTTTAAATCTTTCTTAATAATTCAGAATGGCACTCCAACAGTCAACAACATTGGCATCTATCCACAAATTGGGAGCTAACGTTTCCATAGCCAAACGAATGGAAAACACCGTGAACTCCCGAGAATGGGATTCAAAAATTCTCTCACTATATGAGTAAACAAGAAAAAGAAAAAAAAAATCATTTCACAATCACATTGGAGTTTGTATGAATCCCATGGGATTCAATACAGAATCTCATGGGATTCAACACAGAATCCCATGGGATTCATAATGAATCCCATGAGATTCTGTATTGAATCCCATGAGATTCTGTATTGAATCCCATGGGATTAGATGTGAATTTTTATTAACTATATTAAAAATACACATGTAAACTTACAACTTGTCGCCTTGCATCGCAAACAAACTATTTCCGAGAATAAACTCCAGCCTTGTAATTTTGGCTACAACCTTTTTCTTCTTATTCATATAGGGCGATAACAGGTACGAAGAAGGTTTCGCCACACGCTTTCCAGCACGAGTAGCCATTGTTTTAGGAGTCACTGGATGCGGCATCATTGGATCCGGACCTCCATTGAGAGATTCTTGCTGAAAACAATAAAAATATTTAATTAAAAAGAAACAAAATTTTCGTAAAACAGAAAGAGATTCAAGAATATTACATATGCGTGCTCAGCAGCTATACACATGATACTCTCATCAACATTATCTAAATTATTTTCTATCCATTGAGTTAACCCCTCCGGTGTGCATGTGATCTCAGGCTCATCCTCATCCTTCTCAGCCTCATCCACTTCCTTCTCAGCCTCATCCTTCTTAGCATCAACTTCCTTCTCAGCCTCATCCTATTTTTTTATCAGATTCATCCTTCTCAGCCTCATCAACTTCCTTCTCAGCCTCATCCTTCTCAACCACAGTGTTATCATCATCTTGTTTCTCGGCCACATCGGCCAAATCTTCTAAACTTACCTTCTTCCCATTCTTATCATCGTCATCATCATCCTCCTCATCACCATCGACATCCTTCCCATTACCATCATCATCTTCATCCTTCTCATTACCATCATCATAGTCATCCTCTTCATCATCGTTATCCTCATCATCCTTCCCATTACCATCAGCATCATCATCCTTATCATCGTCATCCTTCCCTTCATCGACATCCTCAATTAATAGCTTCGGTTGGCAGAAAATTCGAGCATACTTTTGATGTAGCTCATGCAACTTTGCATCACCGGGGTAATCTGACATTGCTTTCGTGAAATAATATTCTACAACAAGTCTTTCATCACAAATCAACTCTAACTTTTTTTCAAATTTATTAAACAAATCCTGAAATAAGAAACATTGTAATAGTCATAATAAAGCTCATTGCAATGAATCCCATGGGATTTCATTTCTAACTGAATTGCATGTGAATCCCATGGGATTCTCTGTGGTTGTAAACAAAAAAAAGAAAAACATCATTTCAGAAAAACATTGGAGTTTGTATGAATCCCATGGGATTCATTACAGAATCTCATGCGATTCACTTCAAATCTCATGGGATTCATAATGAATTCAATAAAATTTGTAGTGAATCCCATGGGATTCTGTATTGAATCCCATGGGATTCTGTATTCAATCCCATGGGATTCACACTGATATCATTTAATAACAATAAATGTAAAACAAATAACAAAATTTTAAAAGGAACCTCTTTCAAAAAAGAATCTTCCGAACCGCCACAAATAAACCCTTCAGCCTCTTGAACCTCGGATTCAGTCCATTCTGGTTGAAGTGGTAGCAAACCAAAACATTCTTCTTTAAGTTCTAGATCCTGTCGTTGGGACATTAAATATGAAGGCCAGCTTTTGATTGCAGGACGTGTCCGGACAACAGGAATCTTTTCATGCTTTGTGGAATCCAGATACAAAAGCTGAAAAACAAAAAAGTGTAAAGAAGGTTATAACAAATCTGTCACACAAACACGTTTAATAATCAAAAAAATAGAGTTCAAAACTTAGAAACTTACAACAAGGAAGGTATATGACCAGTATAATGATTAGAAGTCGTTGTTGTGACTTTATGGCGTTTAAGGCAAGAAAAAATAAAGTCACACCAATCAATAGCCTTAACATCAGTATCTTCACGCAATCTCAACACAACATCCAAACATATCTTCCCCTTTAACCCATCAACCTCACCCATCAAGTTTGCAAAAAGGGTACAGAAGTTGACTTTAAAAAGGAAGTCGGCTTCCCGAGACTCGATCAATTTATTAGCAATGTCATTAACACGGACATCCTTGAGTTTTTTAGGATGAAACTGACCGATCCAATTCCTCACAAAGTCATCATTTTCTGATCTAGCATCTAGAGAAAAAAGAGATTGACCACCAAATGGAACACCTAATATCTCATGAATTTTTGAGCTAGTGACCTTGATTGACTCGCCATTCTCCAAAACCAACTCACAACTTTCTGCATGAAATCTAGAAACTACATACCTTCCCAACCTTGAAGGAATGTGATCTATGTTACACTTGTGTAACGAACGAAATCCGATGTCAGCCAAAAACTGCCTCATATCAACCTTAGCGTCACGGATGGCAGCAAAAAGAGCTGTAGGTGTTGTCCGTGTATGAAGAATCGGAAACATGGCAACATACTTTTCATGCGCTTCCTCTTCTGCCGTCAACTCCTTCTTACCTTTCTTCTTCGACTTCCCCTCTTCATCATATTCTTCCTTCTTTACACGCTTCTTATCATCAACGTCATCAGAATTCTCCCTCTTTCTCTTAGCCAAACCCTTTCCCTTCAAAACCTTTTTCGTATCTTCAATGTCATCACAATCTACGTAAAAAAAAGACATTATAAATATGTTGGTCAACAAAATCCCATACTTATATTAGATTTCAAAAACTTGTATGCATAACCTGCATGGATCACAATGAATCCCATGGGATTCACAATGAATCCCATGGGATTCACATACAATCCCATGGGACTCAGGTAGAAATCCCATGGGATTCACAATGAATCCCATGGGATTCAGGTAGAAATCCCATGGGATTCACAATGAATCCCATGGAATGCTAGATGTGCAACAATAAACTCAAGTACATATAACAGAAAAACAAATTTGAAACAGGTAGCATACTGTGGTGCAGGGCATTACCTTTTGCCTGTTCCTTTACATTCTTATCCCCTCGCTCCTTACCAACAACCTTCTTACCCTTTTGCTCCTTGGCCTCTTCATCCTTCTCCGACACCTCCTTTTGAACAGGTGCCTTCTCCGACACCTTCTCCTTTTGGACTAAAACTGTTTATCAAAACCAAGTAAAACTACGTTAGATGTGCAACAATAAACTCAAGTACATATAACAGAAAAACAAATTTGAAACAGGTAGCATACTGTGGTGCAGGGCATTACCTTTTGCCTGTTCCTTTACATTCTTATCCCCTCGCTCCTTACCAACAGCCTTCTTACCCTTCTTACCCTTTTGCTCCTTGGCCTCTTCATCCTTCTCCGACACCTCCTTTTGAACAAGTGCCTTCTCCGACACCTTCTCCTTTTGGACTAAAACTGTTTATCAAAACCAAGTAAAACTACTTTATGACTTCTAAAATGCAATTCACTACTAAAATTAGAAGAACTTCTGTCTTAAACTGATTCAAAACTGATAATTAACATAAATCTCAACATTAAAAACAGATTAAAACTATACCTTTTTGTTGCTTGACCTTCGGTTTTTTTTTTGTCTTCTAATTCAGATAAAGACAAAATCCTTTTACGCTTCACTTCATCTTTGGACTGAACTGGTTCAACCGACTCCAGTTTATCCAACTTAACAGCAGAATCTACATAAAAAAAGACATGATATAAATATATGAGTAAATTGCAAAAATCGTCCCTGTGGTTTGCTCATATTGCAAAAATCGTCCTTGTGGTTCGCTAATTGCAGGCGTCCTCCCTGTGGGGAAACTTTTTCATCATTTTGGTCCCTGGCTTTTAACGTCGTTAAGTAGATTTCGTTAAGTGTTACACTTTAGCCCCTTTTGGCCAATGATTGTTGCAGCGTACATCCTTTAAACCACAAGGACGATTTATGCAATTACACCGTTAGTCCTCAATACAAAAACAATTCCACCGTTAGTCCTTAATACATAATTTTAGTTAAAAAAAGTCAAAAAAAAATTGTAAAAAAAATTGTAAAAAAAATCTTAAAAAAAAATCTTCAAAAAATTAAATTTTTGATTTTTTTTCCCAAAGTTTTCAATATTTTCGAAATATATATATATATATATATTTTAAATTCGAAATATTTTTTTTCCAAAATTTTATTTTCGAAATAATTTTTCCAAAATTCTAAAAAATTATTTTTCGAAAATAAATTTTGAAAAAATATAGGACAAAAGAAATGCAATTTTTTTTTTGAAAAAAAGATATTGGAAAAAATGCAATTTTTACTTAAAGAAATACGTCCAAAATTTTTTATTTTCGAAATTACTTTCCACATTTTGAAAAAAAAATCCTTTTGAAAATATAATTTTTAATAAAAAAATTCAAAAAAAATGATTTTTTTTCAAAAATTGCAATATGTCGCATTTTTTGTGTCCGATATTTTTTCCAGAATTTTTTTTTCAAATTTTTTAAAAAAAAATAATCTTTTAGAAATTTGGAAAAATAATTTCGAAAATAAAAAATAAAAATATTTCGAATTTAAAAAAAATTTATTTCGAAAAAAAAAATGAAAAAAAATTTCGAAATAATTTTTCCAAATTTCTAAGAAAAAAATTCAAAAAAAAATGATTTATTTTTTTCAAAAAAAAATTGCATTTCTTTTGTCCGATATTCTTTCCATAATTTTTTTTTTCCAAAAATAATTTTTTAGAAATTTGGAAAAATAATTTCGAATATAAAAATTTTGGAAAAAAAATATTTCGAATTTAAATATATATATATATATATATATATATATATATATATATATATATATATATATATATATATATATATATATATATATATATATATATATATTTCAAAAATATTAAAAATTTTAGAAAAAAAAAATTTTTAAAAATTTTTGAAGATTTTTTTTACAATTTTTTTTTTTTGACTTTTTTTAACTGAAATTATGTATTAAGGACTAACGGTGCAATTGTTTTTGTATTGAGGACTAACTGTGTAATTGCATAAATCGTCCTTGTGGTTTAAAGGATGTACGCTGCAACAATCATTGGCCAAAAGGGGTTAAAGTGTAACACTTAATGAAATCTACTTAACGACGTTAAAATCCAGGGACCAAAATGATGAAAAAGTTTCCCCACAGGGAGGCCGCCTGCAATTAGCGAACCACAGGGACGATTTTTGCATTCTGAGCAAACCACAGGGACGATTTTTGCAATTTACTCTAAATATATTGATCAAAAAATACCATGATACAATCCCATGGGATTGTATGGAATCCCATGGGATTCATTAGCTGATTTAGAACAGTTTAACAAACTAAAAAAAAGAGCATGCAAAATCCTCTTAATAAATCCCATGAGATAAAAAATATACCTTTTTTCATTTTTTTCTGATAGACCTTTAAACTCTTCTGTTTATCTTCAGTATCTTCAGTCTCAACTGGCTTAACCTTAGCCGACTTATCCGACTTATCAACCTTAGCCGACTTATCCGTTGGCTTCTTTAAAAAACTAGACAGCTTACCAACAGCCTTCTTACCCTTCTTAGCCTCTGCATCCTTGGCTCCTTGGTCCTTGGCCTTATCCCCTTGCTCCTTGGACTATGCATCCTTCTTCGACATCACCTTATCCGGCACCTTCTCCTTTTGAACAGGTGCCTTCTCCGACACCTTCTTAGCCGGCACCTTGTCTTTTTCAACCAGCACTTTCTTTTTTTCAGCCGGCACCTTGTCTTTTTTAGCCGGCGACGTCTCTTTTTCACCTTGAAGGATATCAGATTTTGGTAACCACTTCTTCCGTGGGGAAACTGCGACAACACCTAACATAAAAAAAATTAAAAAAAAAGTTAGATATACAATAATTTGCATTAATCTGCATTTTAATTTCATTTATGTCTCATTTGAAAAAGTGCCAATTTAGTTACTCCCTCTGTACCAGAATTATTACCTTCCACATTCAGTAAATGGATACTTTAACCATGCCTACTAAGGTACAAGAAAGCTAGATAATAGAAAAAATATATAATTACAACTTCTGCTCCAATTATGCCATCTGTTAACGAAAACCATTGAGTATCTTCTAGATAGAGATTAAATATATTAACATTAATCTGCCAATTGATTCAGTTTGCAAGTTGCAACAACACATATAAATTTCAAAACTCAACAAATATAGAAAACGATGAATACATGACAAATTAGTTGTACAACATTATAATTATCTATGTCGCACAGAATCAATGGTTTGGTCAACAGCTAGCACATTTGTAAAACCTGAAAATCTAAATTCTGATTAAAGACTAAAATACCCTTGAAATCGAAATTTATAAACTACGTAAAATACATTTATATCATTTAACGAATTTAAAACTTAACTTGTAAATAATTAAAACCTAACCAAAATATATTACGTGATCGATTTTGGTACGACGAAGATTGGACGTTTCGTAAATAATTTGGGTCGTGTTTGTTTTGTTCGTTTGGATCAAAGGAGCCGAGAAGCCCATATGGGCGTGGGTTTTTGTGTGTTCGGTTGGACCAAGCCGAAAACCCAAGGCCTCCTCAAAGCCCTAAACTAAAATGTTACCACTATATATACAACACATAATCACAAGATTGGAACCCTAGTTTTATTTGCCTCTCCTTTTCTTTTGTTTCATTCGGCCGAGAGTCTCAACTCCCTTGGTCGCGAGTTTTGTTTCAACAAAGCTAAGGTATAATGCTTATTCGTCTTCCTTGTTACACCTTACGTTTGTTTATTGTATCATGTTTCGTTTGGTCGAGTTATGTTTCTTTTCTTTTGTGTCGAGCCGTGTGATACAAACAAGAACAAACCCTAACGAATTAAACCTTGTTAAGAACATGTACGTAATACGAAAAATTGAATCGAGTCATGTATATGTCGAATGAAGTACAACCGAACCATATGATATGTGAACCGAACCACTTGTAATATATTCGGCTAAGGTATAAACATGGTAACTTGAATATGTAAAGTACGTAGATAAGCTAGGACTTGCGTAAAACCTAATAGCCGAAAACCCTAGATTGAACCGAACCATGTATAAGTTTTAAAAGTATATTAAGTAAGTAAGGTCATGTAAACGTAAACCCTAGTTTGATATGTTAATCAAATAAGGTATGCCAAACCCTAATGGTTTGTGATTTGTGTCTCATATGCGTGCGTAATTATAAGTCAAGTGAATTTGTAAAAGTGTAAACGTGTAATTAATATGAGTAATAAGTAACTTGTATCTCACATAAAATCATAAAACGTGCATGGTGAAACATAAAAGGAAAGATTATTTTTATGACGTGTTAGGTTAAGTAACGAGTCATTAAAAGACGTAACATGTAAGTAAATGCATATCAATGAGATATTAAAGAATGAGAAACCCTAAACTTTAATAAATGACATATGAACCCTAATCTACAATATTAATTATAAAACATTTAAGTCTCATTTAATTATAAAACCCTAAAATGTTAAAAGATCATTTCGACGATTATAGAATCATTAATAATATATACGATCATTAATGTGTATAGGTTCTGTGAAGAAGGAGTAATTCTTTGCTTTCCCTGTTTCTACTTTTCGATCATTTGCTTTGGAATAAGGTACAGATATTCTGACCTTTTCAGTAAAGGTTTCTTGTAACGTATTCTTTTCGTTAACTTTTGTATTAGGATTTCCTAAGCCTTTGCTATGAACCCTAATGTGTCTATTTGAGCTATTGCTTATCTGAACTTTGATTTTTGAATCATAAAACATTGATTTTGAACTATATGATATGAAACCTTTGATTTTGAAAACATGACTAAACATTTGATAAAACATGATCTATGTCAGTTATGATATTCTGATTTGACCTAAGATAGTTTGACACCCGAGCCAATTATTAACTAGTCATGGGGGTTCCATGTCCGTGTCAGTAATGCACTTCTGACATGACTCTAGGGCAGTAGAGTGAAGTTCTGCCACGTCCCTTATCTGTTATTTGTTATGAGCTCATGTTATATTAAATTATCAATGTATGTTAGTGGGGCGTATGGGTGCATCCTAGATCTGTTATATGTTATATATTATATGTTATATGCTATATGTTGTTTGATGATTGATGTTGCGTGCATGCACGTCCTTCATAACTCTGGTAGGTCTCCCCTACAAATGTTGCCTTATGTGATTATGAATATGTTTATGATATGGCATATGTGTCTGGGCTCGAGGTAGTTAGCTATAAAACTTATTCTTTTATCCTGATTTATCTTTTGAAATGATTATGATTTCACTATCTTTCTTTCACTTTATTTCGTATTCGTTCTCGTTTCGTATTCGTTTTGCTTGTATATCTGTTCACTGGGCTTTTGAAGCTCAGCCGCATTTCTTTTCTTCCGCGGCAGGTATCTAAGCATTGGAGTTGGGTATTGCTTTGGGATGAGTGCTGTGTGGACTTACCTTAGAGATTTTAGCTTTGATCTTATGATGCCATTTAGACTTTATATTTTAGACATTTCATTTGGAGTTTATTTTTCCGCTGGGACCTATGTATTGAAGTCATTTTGACTTGGATTATTTCAATATTTATGTTGAGATTTCTTTTGGATATTTATGTTTGCTTTGATATGACACCATTACTTGTGATTCCTTTACCCTTGTCGGGTCGGGGCATTACAATTTATGGTATCAGAGCCCAGGTTTACGACTTGTAGTCAGGACCTGTGACATATGGAGCCTAGGTTTTGAGACTTTAGAGCTTAGGATTTGACCTGTGAGGATTTGGGTAGACTTTAGGATTCCTTCTGCGTACTTCCATTTCGTATCTCACCTTTGTTCATTTTGCTAATCGTTCAGATGGTTCGAACTCGTACTACTGGTGGCGCGGATGGAGACGATGATGCTACTAACATGGATACTGCGATTGCGAATGCTCTCAACTCTCTTTTCCCTGGTCTGACTACACCTGAGATGATGGAACAGGTGATCAACAACATTCGTAATCAGAATGGTGCTTCGGGTAGTGGTGGAGGAAATCAACCCGTCGGTATTCATACTTGGCTCGAGCGTTTCGGTAAGCTCAAGCCTCTTTCGTTTAGCACTGCTGCTACTCCTACTGAGGCCGAGGACTGGATCACTCATATTGAGAAGCTGTTTGAAGTACTGGGTTGTGGAGACGAGTTTAAGACTCGTTTGGCTGCATTCAAATTGGAAGGTGATGCTTTAAATTGGTGGAAGGCGCTCAAACAAGCAAGAGGAGGAGACGCTTTTGCTGTGACTTGTACCTGGACTGAGTTTCGGACTATCTTCTATAACCGTTACTTCCCTGATGCTGAACAGCAAAGGTATGAGAGGGATTATCAGGCAATCTACCAGTTTGATTATGAGAATTCCAATGAGTACATGAGTAGGTTTATGAGGTTGGTGAGTTTTGTGGGAGCGATTGCTGGAGATGGTAGGCGTCAAGCTAAGCACTTCAAGTGGGGACTGAAGAAGTGGGTGTTGGACCGATTGCTTAATATTGAGTATGAGAATGTGTCGGCCTGCAATGACGCAGCTCGTAACATTGAGATCTTTCATGAGGTTTCGGGTTCCAACAAGCGTAATCGCGATGGTGATCGGATTCAAGGTAGGACTCAAGGCAATGACTATAAGGGAAATTCTGGTAGGAGTTATGATTCGAGGAATCAAGTGGATAGGAGTTATGATCAGAGGGGTCAGTCAGGAAGGAATGTTGACACTGGACGCCCTGAGACGAGGGGTCAAGATAATAGAAATGCTGGTAAGAATGGAAGTGATCGTCAGAACCAAGGTAACAATAACCAGCGTTACAACAAGGATCAGTCAACTCGAGGAGCAAATCAGGGTCGTGCTTCAGGATCTTCAGGTCAACAGAGGACAGCTGAAGTTTTGCCACCCCCACCTATTTGTACTACTTGTGGAAAGGCTCATCCGGGGCAGTGTTACAAGGCCACTGGTGGATGTTTTGCTTGTGGTTCCACTGCTCACAAGATTAAAGATTGCCCTAAGAAGAACCCGGCGATTCCTGGAAATTACATCAAGCCGCCGACTACTACGGGACGTGTTTATGCTACTACTCGTAACCAGGCGGAGCGCACTTCAGGTACCATTACGGGCACTCTTTTCATTGATGATTATGATGTCTCCGTTTTATTTGATACCGGTGCCACACGCTCCATTATATCTATCACATTTGCTAAGAAACTTAATATGAAGCCTAAACCGTTAACAAATCACTTATCGATTTCTACGCCTATGAAAAACCACGTGATCATTGATCATAAATACGTTAAGTGTCCTCTTCGTTTTGATGATCGTATTCGCTTTGCAAATCTGTATCCTCTCGATATGGTCGACTTTGATATCATTCTAGGCATGGATTGGTTGGCTTATCATAGAGCTTCAATTGACTGCTATGCTAGAACGGTGATCTTTTGAGACGTAAAACATCATGAATTCGTTTATCATGGTTCTCAACCTCTTAAATCTGTTAAAATCATTTCCGCTATGAAGGCACGGAACATGATTGCTCATGGATGCCAAGGTTTTCTAGCATATGTTAAGGACACATCTTTGGAGAGTCCTAACATTGAAAATCTTTCGGTTGTTTGCGAATTTACTGACGTTTTTCCCGATGAACTCCCTGGACTTCCCCCAGCTAGAGAAGTTGAGTTTAGCATTGAGTTAATTCCTGGTGCTGAACCGATTTCGAAGGCTCCGTATCGCATGGCACCTGTAGAACTGAAGGAGTTGAAGGAACAGATGCAAGAGATGATAGAAAATGGGTTTATTTGCCCCAGTGTTTCTCCATGGGGTGCACCTGTCTTGTTTGTGAAGAAGAAGGATGGAAGCATGCGCTTATGTATCGACTACCGTGAACTTAATCGTATTACTATTCGTAACCGTTATCCTCTGCCGCGTATTGATGATTTGTTTGATCAACTGCAAGGAGCTAAGTTCTTTTCGAAGATTGACCTGAGGTCTGGTTACCATCAGTTACGTGTGAAGGAGCAAGATGTTCCTAAGACCGTGTTTCGTACCAGATATGGTCATTACGAATTCCTAGTTATGCCTTTTGGTTTGACCAATGCGCCTGCTGTGTTTATGGACCTGATGAATCGTGTTTTCCATGAGTTCCTCGACAAGTTCGTTATTGTTTTCATCGACGACATTTTATTTTACTCCAAGTCTGAAGAAGAGCATGAAGAACATCTCCGGATAGTTTTGAAGATCTTGAGGAAGAAGAAGTTGTACGCCAAATTTTCGAAGTGCGAATTTTGGTTAAGACAAGTTGCTTTCCTTGGTCATATTGTATCAGCTGATGGTATCACCATGGATCCGTCTAAAGTTGAGGCTATCACTAAATGGCCAAGACCTACGACAGTGACTGAGGTCAGGAGTTTTCTTGGACTTGCTGGTTACTACAGACGTTTTGTTGAAGGTTTCTCTCGCTTAGCTCTACCCCTAACCCAACTGATGAGGAAAGGTGAAAAGTTTGTATGGACGGATGAACGAGAGAAGAGTTTTGAAGAGTTGAAGCGGAGATTGATGTCAGCTCCTATTTTGACTCTTCCAACTGGTTCTGGAGGATTTCAAATTTACAGTGATGCATCTAAGAAAGGATTAGGCTGTGTTTTGATGCAACATGGAAAGGTAATAGCTTATGCTTCGAGGCAGCTAAAACCTTATGAGGAGAATTACCCAACTCATGATCTTGAATTAGCTGCAGTGGTGTTCGCGTTGAAGATTTGGAGACATTACTTGTATGGAGAGGCGTGTGATATATTCACTGATCATAAGAGTCTCAAGTATATTTTCACTCAGAAGGAACTTAACATGAGACAAAGAAGATGGTTAGAACTTCTTAAAGATTACGACACCAACATTCAGTACCATCCAGGTAAGGCTAACGTAGTTGCTGACGCACTTAGCTGGAAATCAGGCATTCTTGCGAGTATCAAGATTGAGCCTAGGATTATTCGTGACTTAGAGATTTTGGATGTTGAGTGGTGTGTGCGAGGTTTTGATGGATACTGGGCTAGTATGAAGGTGGAGTCGAACCTTATACTGCAAATTAAAGAGGCTCAGAAAGATGACGGCGAGCTGTGGGCCGTGGCGCAAAATGTTGAAGAAGGTAAACAGACGGAGTTTAAGGTTGATAATGACGGTGTTGTATGGTTTGGAGATAGGCTTTGTGTTCCCAATGATCAGGTACTTCGTGAGAAAGTTATGACTGAAGCTCATAGTTCTCCTTTCACTATCCATCCTGGTTCTACCAAGATGTATAGGGATTTGAAGCAGTACTTTTGGTGGAATGGCATGAAGCAAGATGTGGCGACGTTTGTGTCGAAGTGTATGATTTGTCAGCAGGTTAAGATTGAACATCAAAGGGCTAGTGGATTGTTACAGCCATTGGATATTCCAACATGGAAGTGGGATAAGATATCTATGGATTTTGTGACTGGACTACCTCTTACTCGGAAGAAGCATGATGCGATTTGGGTAGTAGTTGATCGACTAACCAAATCTGCTCATTTCTTGCCAATCAGAAAGGATTTTGGTATTGGGAGATTGGCGGAGATTTTTCAGCAAGAGATCGTTAGACTTCATGGTACTCCGGCATCCATTGTGTCCGACAGAGATCCGCGTTTTACTTCTCGTTTCTGGAAAGGTTTGCAGAAAGCTTGGGGTACTCGACTTAATTTTAGTACGGCATTTCATCCTCAAACAGATGGTCAGTCAGAGAGGACTATACAGACCTTAGAGGATATGCTAAGGGCTTGTGCTTTAGAATGGACTGGCAGTTGGGATGAATATTTATGTTTAGTAGAGTTTGCATATAACAACAGTTGGCATGCTAGCATTAAGGCGGCACCGTTTGAACTTCTTTATGGAAGGAAATGTAGAGCACCTATTTGCTGGGATGAAGTAGGTGAGCGCTTGATTGAAGGTCCGGAAATGATCGAGATCACTAATGAGAAAGTAGCTGTTGCTAGAGAAAAGTTGAAGGAAGCTAGGTCTCGTCAGAAAAGTTATGCCGACAAGCATCGTCGTGATTTAGAATTTCGGGTTGGAGATCGTGTATTTTTGAAAGTTTCGCCGTTTAGAGGTGTGAAACGTTTTGGAATCAAGGGCAAGCTCAGTCCTCGATTTATTGGACCGTTTGAGATTCTAGAACGTATACGAGAAGTTTCGTATCGATTAGCACTTCCGCCTCAGTTATCGCATGTTCATGACGTTTTCCATGTATCACTCCTAAGGGGATACAACTATCATCCGTTACACGTTGCTTCTTATCCGTTTGATCAAATTCAATCCGATATGTCTTTATCTGAAGAACCAGAAGCTATTTTGGAAAGACAAGAAAGAGTTATGAGAAATAAAGTCATTCCCTTCGTTAAGATTCTTTGGAAAAATCATCCTGAACGTGAGGCTACTTGGGAAACCGAGGAGTCGATGCGAGCTAGTTATCCTCATTTCTTTGAATAGTTTGGTATGTTCTCATTTCGTTTTCATTTCCGTTTCATTTCAATTTTCGAGGACGAAAATTTTTCTTTAGAGGGGAAGAATTGTAAAACCTGAAAATCTAAAATCTGATTAAAGACTAAAATACCCTTGAAATCGAAATTTATAAACTACGTAAAATACATTTATATCATTTAACGAATTTAAAACTTAACTTGTAAATAATTAAAACCTAACCAAAATATATTACGTGATCGATTTTGGTACGACGAAGATTGGACGTTTCGTAAATAATTTGGGTCGTGTTTGTTTTGTTCGTTTGGATCAAAGGAGCCGAGAAGCCCATATGGGCGTGGGTTTTTGTGTGTTCGGTTGGACCAAGCCAAAAACCCAAGGCCTCCTGATAAGGTTTTAAAAGGTACCATTTTGAGGGGTCGTTTAAGTCCTTATTTGATCACTTTTGTATCCGTTATTGCTTAATATCGTTCCTTTTCACTTTTTAGGTCTCGTGAAGGCAAAATGCTGGAATGACACTTATTTGGACAGAAAGGCGCGAATATATGAAGAAAATGGCCAAAGTCGAAATCAGACACTCACAGTCGCTGAATGTAGAAGGCGACGGCGTCAGGTTCTATTTGCGACGCCGTCGGAGAATTGTTGTGACGGGTCAGAACTCAAAACTCGTGTTTTCAAGAGACGGCGTCTAGTGTGAAAGAGTAGGTCGTCGCTACTCAGACGGCCTAGATGCGATCCAGACGACGTCAGAAGCTGAAGAGGACGGCGTCACGGACATAAGGTGACGCCGTCGCAAGGTTAACGTGGCCAAGACGAAACCCTAATGGCGGCGACACGACGGCGTCACTAAACATAAGGTGACACCGTCGCAATTGTAATCTTATATATAGAATCCGAATTTTTCAGTCTTTTGTGTGGAGAGTCTTTGGAGTAAAAACCTAAAACCGAACCTAAGGTGTCTTGTACAGTATTTTAGGGTTTTTAACCCTATCTTACACCAAGATAAGTCTTTGCTTCATTAATTCAATTATGTCTTTGATTATTTGTGTGTATGCTTGCATGTTCTCCATGTCCGGCTAATTTATTTGTGTGTTTGCTTAGGAAGTATGAAACTTAATTATTAAATATTGATTGGTTGTTTCTTATCTTAGTTGATTAATGATCTAGTAATGCGATAGGTCATTCGTTGTGTACTTAATGCTTGATTCATCTTTGTGAACCCTAGAGTATGATTACCTGAGTGATTGTAGTCTAAACCATCCGAAGAGAGCCTTAGAGTAGGAGTCTATAATCTCTACGTGGATTTGTAGACAAGACCCTTTGGTAATTTCAAAGAGTTAGGGAGAAACGCATACCCTACAACTTTAGAAACACAACGCAACTAGGAATAAGACGTGACACTCAACCATCAATAGGAGATAATTAAGGAGTAATACAAACTAAGTAAACACATCTTTAAACTATCATACGAGCACACATTAATTAGACATAGACTCCCACAACCTTAGTTTAGATAATTAGATAATAGTAGAGTAATCGGTAGAAATACCAACCCCCCAAATCCAATACCCGAGATTCGTACCTTTCCATTTTCATAAAATATAAAAAGATAAAAAATAATCTTCCTCAACCTTAACCTTAGCGTAGTAACTCCCTACTAGCATTCCTATTCCCCTAGAGAACGATATCAATACCCGTGGCTTACCCTAATTACTACACTACAATGATTAGGTTCACTGCCTAGGGTGTTATAAAACTTGCTCGAAGAAAAGGAAGTTTCCTTGACCCCGAACGACGCGTGTAGCGTTATCAAGTTTTTGGCGCCGCTGCCGGGG
This sequence comes from Chrysanthemum seticuspe, assembly GCA_019973895.1. Lineage (NCBI taxonomy): Eukaryota > Viridiplantae > Streptophyta > Magnoliopsida > Asterales > Asteraceae > Chrysanthemum > Chrysanthemum seticuspe. Next base: position 312,433,164 of record BPTQ01000005.1, read on the forward strand.
AATAGAATAGCTAGTTAGTAGTCCACCTCGTTTAGGTTTCTTTGCTTGATTCCTATCAAGTAAACTTTTTTTTTCTCATTTTTTGCTTTCTCTTAGTCTATCCCCCTTCTTCGTGACCTTTGTTCGTATCCATTTTCATTGACTATTCCGTTAGCCATTATGGAGAACGCGAATCCGCCAAAACTTTCACCTAATCAACGAAATCTACTACATAATCTACCCTTTCCACTCCAAAATGAGATCTTGAGGTTCCAGCAACATCATGATGAATCCTTTCCTGAGGCGTGGACTCGAATTAAATATTTATTACAAAAAGTCCTTTGTCATGGTATGGATTTACTGTTTCCACTACAATTCTTTTACACTCGTATCGCCCACGAAACCCAAAGGAGACTTGACTATGTAACGGATGGGGATATTTGGGGACGTGGTGCTCGATTTGCATGGGAAACCTTTGAGATTCACGCCCAATTTAGAAGTGGAACATGGGACCCAAAAAACGAATCTTTAGACCTATTTTCAATTTGGAAACTTCGGTCGGAAAGGTTGTTTAGGAAGGAGATGATTAGAGTTGAGGTACCAAGGTGCATGTCATGGTTAGGCGCTACCACAATACAAAATGAATACATAGGTGATCTTGATAAGATGGAGGATAGAGTAGAAAATCCAACCCCATCGGATAACCCACAAGTCTTACCATCACTTGAGGAACACACATCACCTATAACTTACCCGGAAGAAGTAGAAGAGACTATAGGAACCCCAATTAGAGAACCTTTGGACCAAAAACCATTAGAGAATGTAGGTTTAGATGCTTGTTGTCATGACCTCTCTCTTAGTCCTAGGGAAGTTCCATATTTTGATGAACCGGAGCCTCACTTAAAAACCTTACCCAATTTTCCGTCTTTAAATGTGAATCTTGGAATTGAATTAGGCCCCAATCAACCCATCAAAATAGATAGTCCGGGTAGTTGCTTGATAAAGGTGGTAGATTCTAGGCCATGTAGAGTAGAAGCCGATATAGGAGTAACCCATGACCTTACACACTTATATCACCCATTCATGGTTGATAACAAGAAACACTGTGGGTTTAAACCGGGTTTATTAGGTCAAGATGGATCCTTAACTAAGAATCTTTTGAAGTTGATAGAAGATGATCCATTTTTAGGAGGAAGATTTGATTCACCCGCTACACCAATAGACTTAGGTAAGGTTATAATGAATGGAGCACACTCCTTTGAGCATATTAATCACCCATCACCCTCTCCTCACGTAGCAAATTTCTACCTTAAGGGTGTGTATCGCTACTATCACCCGCACTTAAACTTAAGTGTAGGGAAAACCTCCCCTTTATCCGTTAAATAAGGGTAGAGTCAGGCTCGTGACTCGAACAAAAACAAGCGCTTCTTGGGAGGCAACCCATGTGTATTTGATTTTTATTTTCATTTGTGTGTCGTATATCTTTTATCAATTGTTTATTCTCATGTTTGAATTTGTAAAAATGCTTTATTTTGTCTTTAACCTCATCTTAATTACATATAAAGGTATTTTACATAAGGGATAAGTGTAGGGAGGATTACACACGTTTTCAAAAGAAACGTAAACATGAGAATAACAATTAACTAAAAGATATATATATGTTTGTTTGTTCGAGTCAAATGCTTGTATCGAGTCATAATGGATGTTTTGCAGAAATTTTTCCAGATCCTAAAGATGTAAATTTTCCAGAAATTTTTCCAGAAAATCGCAGACCAGTTTTTGTCAGGATAACCTGACGGCGTCAGGAAGGAGTAAAAACATCAGATTACTTTTTCTCGTTTTCTGAGCTACTTATAAATTTTTGGAATTTTCCAGGTCTTAATTTTCTTAGAAATTCTGTAAACATTCATTCCACAAGCATTATATCCTAGTTTAAATCGAGTCTTATATATATTATTACCGCCGATTTTACGCGAAGGTTTCGTTCGTTCTCTTCAAGTGTGCAGGTTTAGTTTGTCAAGAAGAAGTTACATAAGATTGGAAGGAGCTTTTCACGCAATAATTCTTCTTGAAAAGAATTTAACCACCACTTTACACGGATCCTACCGAGCTAATCAGGGGAGTATTAGTTTCTTTCGTTTTTAATTACCTTCTTTTATCATAACTTTGATACTTTCGGGGAACATTGGGGACAATGTTCAGTTTAAGTGTAGGGAGGGAAAATAAAACGGGAACTTGGAAACTCTGCTTATCCTTGACTATTTGCTTTGTCCAATTGTGATTGTGTAATAAACCATGAGAAATGTCGGTTAGGGTAATTTTGGCACCAAATTTAAAATTTTTTCATGACATATAAGAGTGAGCCATTAGTCTTAACAAAAGCGTCTCATGGATAGGAAGTTATATGACTAGCACAAAAAAACCCTTACCACCCAAATTCCACCCAAAATGTGAGGATCGCCCTTAGATTAGTAGGAATTAAAGCATTCATCTTTAATGCTTAGAGTGTGAACCGGTAGTATAATAGATTCTAGAACTTGTTTTGTGATGCATTCCGAGATCGCAAGTGAGGCTACACTTGTGTAGTTAGGAATAACTAAATGATAAGAGGCATTAGGATAACCCTTGTTTGATACCCGTAATATAATTACTTCTTCCACATCGGTTGAGTAATTCCCCCACACCTTTGCGTTGTACTCATCTTTAGTACACGATACCCCTAGTTAACCCCTCAGAGCCTATCCTTTTCACGGTTCTCGTGATATTTCGGTTTTTCCGGAATATCAATGAAGAGCATTGTTTACACCCCACCCCCAAATATACACCCAAATCGCCTTAGCCTACCCCTTATGCACTCACTTTTAGTGCAAATGTTTGTTATCACCCTAAACCCTTAGTTCAATTATCTAGTTGCTTGCATAAGTTGCTAAGTCGAGTCATATCCTTTGTATACAGTTTTGGGATGATTGGGATTCATGGGAAAAGTTAAAGTTTATGAAATGACGGGAAGGGAACGTTAAATTCAAATTCCCTTTGTTTGCATAATAATGTACCCCAAGTGTTTTGATCTTTTCAAATCGGGTCAAATTAGTGTTAGAGTAATAAAAACTCAAGTGTAGGGATGTGCTTATAAATCCCTATCATTTTGATGTACCGTAGAGGATGGTAGAGTAAAAGTGTATGCAAAAAAAAAAAAAAAAAAAAAAAAAAAAAAAAAATCGAAAAAAAAATAGAAAAAGAGAAAAGAAAAAAAAATAGAGTGTGAAAAAAAAAATAAATAAAAAAAAAATAATAATAATAATAATTAAAAAATAAAAAAACATACGGGCTACCATCCTACATCTATCCTTTAGATTTATGTTTGTTTATTTCAGTTATCTAGAGTTTAGAAGTGTCAAGTCTTGGCTTAGCAACGCCATTCTTCATATGCAGTTAACATAAAGATTTTTGACTTACCACCACTAAATAGCCTATCCCACCAAACCCTTATTTCCCTACCGTAAGCCTAACGTTACAACCCTTTAAAGACCTCTTTGATAGTCTTTCCTAGGTGCTTACGCCAAAGCGATGGAGGTTTGATCTATTCTCAAGCCTATGGTAATCTATGTACTAGGACCGGTTAATGAGTGTTTATCTTCCATTTCCTATATTGTTATATTTCATTTATACACCTGAGAGAGATGTGAGTATCCAAACACCCCATGTGAGGTGCTAGTATGTAATTTCCGTGCTTGTTATGACTTTTGCGGGGCTTATATGTGTTGTGGACCGTTTTGAATTAATGCTGAATGACCCCTAACTTATAAATTAATTGGCTAAAAGCACATTTGCTTGAGGACAAGCAAATAACAAGTGTAGGGATATTTGATAAGGTTTTAAAAGGTACCATTTTGAGGGGTCGTTTAAGTCCTTATTTGATCACTTTTGTATCCGTTATTGCTTAATATCGTTCCTTTTCACTTTTTAGGTCTCGTGAAGGCAAAATGCTGGAATGACACTTATTTGGACAGAAAGGCGCGAATATATGAAGAAAATGGCCAAAGTCGAAATCAGACACTCACAGTCGCTGAATGTAGAAGGCGACGGCGTCAGGTTCTATTTGCGACGCCGTCGGAGAATTGTTGTGACGGGTCAGAACTCAAAACTCGTGTTTTCAAGAGACGGCGTCTAGTGTGAAAGAGTAGGTCGTCGCTACTCAGACGGCCTAGATGCGATCCAGACGACGTCAGAAGCTGAAGAGGACGGCGTCACGGACATAAGGTGACGCCGTCGCAAGGTTAACGTGGCCAAGACGAAACCCTAATGGCGGCGACACGACGTCGTCACTAAACATAAGGTGACGCCGTCGCAATTGTAATCTTATATATAGAATCCGAATTTTTCAGTCTTTTGTGTGGAGAGTCTTTGGAGTAAAAACCTAAAACCGAACCTAAGGTGTCTTGTACAGTATTTTAGGGTTTTTAACCCTATCTTACACCAAGATAAGTCTTTGCTTCATTAATTCAATTATGTCTTTGATTATTTGTGTGTATGCTTGCATGTTCTCCATGTCCGGCTAATTTATTTGTGTGTTTGCTTAGGAAGTATGAAACTTAATTATTAAATATTGATTGGTTGTTTCTTATCTTAGTTGATTAATGATCTAGTAATGCGATAGGTCATTCGTTGTGTACTTAATGCTTGATTCATCTTTGTGAACCCTAGAGTATGATTACCTGAGTGATTGTAGTCTAAACCATCCGAAGAGAGCCTTAGAGTAGGAGTCTATAATCTCTACGTGGATTTGTAGACAAGACCCTTTGGTAATTTCAAAGAGTTAGGGAGAAACGCATACCCTACAACTTTAGAAACACAACGCAACTAGGAATAAGACGTGACACTCAACCATCAATAGGAGATAATTAAGGAGTAATACAAACTAAGTAAACACATCTTTAAACTATCATACGAGCACACATTAATTAGACATAGACTCCCACAACCTTAGTTTAGATAATTAGATAATAGTAGAGTAATCGGTAGAAATACCAACCCCCCAAATCCAATACCCGAGATTCATACCTTTCCATTTTCATAAAATATAAAAAGATAAAAAATAATCTTCCTCAACCTTAACCTTAGCGTAGTAACTCCCTACTAGCATTCCTATTCCCCTAGAGAACGATATCAATACCCGTGGCTTACCCTAATTACTACACTACAACGATTAGGTTCACTGCCTAGGGTGTTATAAAACTTGCTCGAAGAAAAGGAAGTTTCCTTGACCCCGAACGACGCGTGTAGCGTTATCACCTCCTCAAATCCCTAAACTAAAATGTTACCACTATATATACAACACATAATCACAAGATTGGAACCCTAGTTTTATTTGCCTCTCCTTTTCTTTTGTTTCATTCGGCCGAGAGTCTCAACTCCCTTGGTCGCGAGTTTTGTTTCAACAAAGCTAAGGTATAATGCTTATTCGTCTTCCTTGTTACACCTTACGTTTGTTTATTGTATCATGTTTCGTTTGGTCGAGTTATGTTTCTTTTCTTTTGTGTCGAGCCGTGTGATACAAACAAGAACAAACCCTAACGAATTAAACCTTGTTAAGAACATGTACGTAATACGAAAAATTGAATCGAGTCATGTATATGTCGAATGAAGTAGAACCGAACCATATGATATGTGAACCGAACCACTTGTAATATATTCGGCTAAGGTATAAACATGGTAACTTGAATATGTAAAGTACGTAGATAAGCTAGGACTTGCGTAAAACCTAATAGCCGAAAACCCTAGATTGAACCGAACCATGTATAAGTTTTAAAAGTATATTAAGTAAGTAAGGTCATGTAAACGTAAACCCTAGTTTGATATGTTAATCGAATAAGGTATGCCAAACCCTAATGGTTTGTGATTTGTGTCTCATATGCGTGCGTAATTATTAGTCAAGTGAATTTGTAAAAGTGTAAACGTGTAATTAATACGAGTAATAAGTAACTTGTATCTCACATAAAATCATAAAACGTGCATGGTGAAACATAAAAGGAAAGATTATTTTTATGACGTGTTAGGTTAAGTAACGAGTCATTAAAAGACGTAACATGTAAGTAAATGCATATCAATGAGATATTAAAGAATGAGAAACACTAAACTTTAATAAATGACATATGAACCCTAATCTACAATATTAATTATAAAACATTTATGTCTCATTTAATTATAAAACCCTAAAATGTTAAAAGATCATTTCGACGATTATAGAATCATTAATAATATATACGATCATTAATGTGTATAGGTTCTGTGAAGAAGGAGTAATTCTTTGCTTTCCCTGTTTCTACTTTTCGATCATTTGCTTTGGAATAAGGTACAGATATTCTGACCTTTTCAGTAAAGGTTTCTTGTAACGTATTCTTTTCGTTAACTTTTGTATTAGGATTTCCTAAGCCTTTGCTATGAACCCTAATGTGTCTATTTGAGCTATTGCTTATCTGAACTTTGATTTTTGAATCATAAAACATTGATTTTGAACTATATGATATGAAACCTTTGATTTTGAAAACATGACTAAACATTTGATAAAACATGATCTATGTCAGTTATGACATTCTGATTTGACCTAAGATAGTTTGACACCCGAGCCAATTATTAACTAGTCATGGGGGTTCCATGTCCGTGTCAGTAATGCACTTCTGACATGACTCTAGGGCAGTAGAGTGAAGTTCTGCCACGTCCCTTATCTGTTATTTGTTATGAGCTCATGTTATATTAAATTATCAATGTATGTTAGTGGGGCGTATGGGTGCATCCTAGATCTGTTATATGTTATATATTATATGTTATATGCTATATGTTGTTTGATGATTGATGCTGCGTGCATGCACGTCCTTCATAACTCTGGTAGGTCTCCCCTACAAATGTTGCCTTATGTGATTATGAATATGTTTATGATATGGCATATGTGTCTGGGCTCGAGGTAGTTAGCTATAAAACTTATTCTTTTATCCTGATTTATCTTTTGAAATGATTATGATTTCACTATCTTTCTTTCACTTTATTTCGTATTCGTTCTCGTTTCGTATTCGTTTTGCTTGTATATCTGTTCACTGGGCTTTTGAAGCTCAGCCGCATTTCTTTTCTTCCGCGGCAGGTATCTAAGCATTGGAGTTGGGTATTGCTTTGGGATGAGTGCTGTGTGGACTTACCTTAGAGATTTTAGCTTTGATCTTATGATGCCATTTAGACTTTATATTTTAGACATTTCATTTGGAGTTTATTTTTCCGCTGGGACCTATGTATTGAAGTCATTTTGACTTGGATTATTTCAATATTTATGTTGAGATTTCTTTTGGATATTTATGTTTTCTTTGATATGACACCATTACTTGTGATTCCTTTACCCTTGTCGGGTCGGGGCGTTACAACATTAGATGCTCCTTATAAACAAGCTGGCACAATAGAAGTCGAAGCTACAGCACATATTTTCAAATAAAAATTTTAAGAAGTCCAACTTGTTCCTGCCTGCATTAGGTTGATACTAATACATTTTTATATTTTACTATTTATGTCGACCCACCCCACTAAGATGCTCTGCTTATATCAGCTGCAGTATCACATTTACATTCCAAAAATCTTAGACATATAACGAAAAAATCAACAGAAGTTTTTAACATGTCTCTAAAGCCAACTAAAGGTATGTCGCTAAGAAGCAAAGCAAAGTTCATGAACCACAATCTATCAACCACTTTTGCACAACGAAAGCCACCTTCAAGGGGTTGACTGAGTTGCAACATCACTACATCTATACTCTCAGAATGTAAAACAGGAAGTGATAAATGCATAACAAAAGTTTTTAAACCTCATTTTTTCTAACGCTACTTTTATGTCATTTTGCACATTCAATCAAAAGCTACAACTACGCTACCAAATACCACTAACTGGTGCTAGTTTCGCCAAACATAGCATTAACTTCATAACACCCCTCGTTTAGCAGTCTCCTCATAAACTCTAAAATAAGCTGACAAATTAAGCTCTAAAATAAGCAATCTAATCACAAATTTCAGCCACAACTCTTCAATCACAAATTTCAGTCACAACTCTTCAATCACAAATTAAGCTCTAAAATAAGCAATCTAATCTGATTCCTATAACACAAACTTTAATCCATCACAAATTTCAGTCACAACTATTCAATCAAAAAATAAGCAACTGATGTTAATTAATCAAAAAATAATTAAAAAAATGAATTTCGAAGCTTACTTTCATTAGGAACGTTAGATGAAGCAGCTTTTGCTACTGAATCGCCTTTAGATAGGGCAAATTCTTCTCGAATATCCATTTTAAATGAATACTTACGGTTTCGCGGTGGTTTTGGGGGGTGGTTTGGGGGCGGTTTGGTGGTGGTTGGCGGTGGTTTGGGTTTGAAGATGGTTTGGGGATCTGAAAAGTTGAGAGGGTGTGAGAGTGAGTGAAGCGTGTGTGTGTTTTCACGTTTCTGTATTTTGAGTATAATGAGAATGTGAAATTACAAAAATGACCCCCTAAGTATAATTTTAGTTTCAAATGTAAATTAATCTAATCCGTTGGATTCAAATGGATGGATGGTTGAGATCTAATTATTTGTTCTTTAGATAAAACTTGTTCCGTATAGAACTTTTCTCAAGAACATATATACTAGATCACCTTTATAAACACAAACCAGAACTATGGGCAATCATGCATAACATATATCATGGGCCCGTGTTGATTACGGCCCATACGGCCCATAAAATATATTATGCCAATTTATTGTGTTCACCACATTTATATGTTTTGCATAATGTGCAAATCACCTTTAATATGCCAGTGTCCAGAATGAATAATTTGTTGATATAAAAAAGCTACAATAGTGTACTTGTTCAGGTACATGAACTAACGTTGAGTTACAAATAGTTATAAGTGGTCACAAAAGTCTCGACAAGCATCGATTGTAACAACTATAGGTGGGTTGTTACTTGTTAGTATGGTTGAACACAAAATCTTCAGTTCGTTAATTACAATAATATCGAAAGCTATAAGCCAACCTTATAATATAATACGCATCTATATGGCTCATTTTGATGGAAGGTTGTTATACATAATGTTCAAATTAAAGGGATGGAAAATATAACAAGTTGAGGGGGTGATAAAAAATAGTTACTGTAGTTTTTTTTTAGAACGGCATATTTACGCTCTACATTACTTATGGCATAAATTTTATCTTACATGTTTTTAACTAGAGTTGAACCCACATACTGCTGATCCAAGAGGCTTTGGTGAGTAATAGTAAATACTAAATAGTAGTAGAAATGGTATACCTTAGTATGTATTCTAACTCACGCAAAAGTGAATCTCCCTCACTTGTCTTGTTTTTTAAGAGTGGACGGTGTGGGGGAGATCGTCGCTCGCCGTGGCCGACGTGGCGTCTCGCCGCCACACCGGCGTCACCCGTCGTGGCTCGCCGTGAGATCCAAAATCGTCGGGACGACGAATGAAGCTAACCGACATGCATTGATTAAATATTTCATATATCCGTTGCCTAACGTTTAAAAACGTTTTTTTTTTTTTTTTTTTTTTTTTTCCTAAAAAAACCCACCACCCACTCTATAAATTAACATAACATTTCATACAAGTTTTTCATATTCAATCAAAACATATCCATTCAAACTTGCTGAAAACATGAATTACGATAGTCAATCATCTTATTCCGGCGATAGTGATCTTGAAGAGTTAACGGAGTTAGAAATGTTTATTCAAGAGTTCGAGGCGGAGCAAACGTTGCAGGAACAAGCACCCGGTCCTTCAAAGCGTCGTCAATATGTCCCTCGTGAACGTGAACTTGCTGAAGCACGTCTTGTTGCTGACTATTTTGGCGACAACCCAAAATATTCGGACGCTCAATTTAGACGTCGATTTCGTATGAGCCGTCGTCTATTTCTACAAATAGTGCAAGGTATTGAAACATATATTGAAACTCATCATCATCTTCCTAGGCATTTTGATTTCTTTAGAATGCGACCCGATGGTAGGGGTGTAATGAGTTTTAGTGTGCTTATGAAATGCACATGTGCCCTACGCCAATTGGCTTACGGGATATCAGCTGATGCATTAGATGAGTATTTACAAATAGGGGAACACTGTGCACACGATTGCCTAGATTTTTTTCTTATGTGCATAATCCAACTATTTATTAAGGAGTTTTTAAGAAAACCAGATGAGGATGACATTCGTAACTTATACTATGCACATAAAACTGTTCATGGGCTTCCGGGAATGTTGGGGAGCATCGATTGTATGCACTGGGAATGGAGAAACTGTCCTAAAGAATGGCAATGCCAATTTCATAGAGGTGATAAAAAATATCCCACTATAATGCTTGAGGTTGTTGCTTCATACGATTTGTGGATTTGGCATGCTTTTTTTGGGGTAGCGGGTGCGAATAACGATCTAACGGTTTTAAATAATTCTCCGTTATTCGACGACTTGCTTGATGACATCGCCCCTGAGGTTGAGTTTGAAGTTTATGGGTGTAAATTTAAGCAAGGGTATTATCTAGCTGACGGAATCTACCCGGAGTGGGCATCTTTCATCAAGTCATTTACAGTTGCAACTAATCCAAAAAATGCCACATTCAAAGCGAAACAAGAAAGTGCTCGAAAAGACATCGAAAGAGCTTTTGGTGTCCTCCAGGGACGTTGGCATATCATTGCCCAACCGGCGCGGCAATTTACTATTGGCAAGTTACGGAGAATCATGTACGCGTGCATCATAATGCATAACATGATTTTGAAAGATGAAAATTTTGCGATATCAGATATTGCTGAAACGTATATTTCTCCAACACCAAATTTACAGCAGACATGGATTGAACGTTGCCAAGTGCAAAGAAAAAAAGCCAAAGAACTACATGATAAACGCACACACGCTAAGCTTCAACGATGTCTCATCGACCATGTTTGGCAACAAGTTCAATGGGCACAATTTCAACAACATAATCCGGATAATTAGTTTCGTTATAATTTCATGTATTTCTTGCGTATGTTTTTTTTTTCGTATCTTTTTTTTATGTTTAGTACGTTTTTTATTAAGTTGTGTATTGTATTTTTAATTTGAATGAAATGAATTTATTTAGTTTATTTGGAAATGAAAATTGAATAAAAAAAATAAAGTGGTAGTGGTGGGGCCCAAATGAAGAGGTTGATGTTTGTTATGAGTGAGGAGGAGGTTTGTTGTGGTTAGTTGTGTGAAAATGAGATGCTGATGTGGCGCTGAGGTGACGCGACGATGAAGTGAACCCTTGTTATGGTACCTAGCTCTCTAAGTTCAGTTCTTATATAATGTCGACGACACTGACAAAGAATAATATGCACGAGTAAAATATTAGTGGGGTCAAAATGATTAAAAAACAAGACAAAAGTTTGGGTGGTGAGAGGAACAAATTGAAACTTATGATTCAAGAGACAATATTGTCTCTCCTAACGTTTTCATCCTCAAAAATCAACAACCGATCCTATCGTTTAGTGCACAACTTGCTTCATAGTATTTGATTTTTGTTTTCCTTTTTAAACAATTTTGTACTTTTCATCAATTTTATAATCTCCTTAAAAAATTTAGATCGTTTCATGCACATTTTTTAGTATCGAATGATCCTTTTTTTTTAAACGTAGCCCCAAAACAGTACACATGCGTTTCATTATCTTTAGTCATGAGTTAAAATTGATCTCGTAGCATAGTTTATTAAATTTGTCCTTAAAGAGGAATCGAGGATTATAATTATCGCGAGTTGCTGCAGACTTTTATACTTTTTATTATTTTAAATTATTATAGATATGAAATTTGTAAATTAAAATTTAGGTATTCTATATTTTTTTATCATTCTAAATTATGATAGATGATGAAATTTGTAATTTAAAATTTAGGAAATATAGTGATATATGCTTTTACTTAATATTTACATGTCAAAAAGTTTAGACCCATCGTAAGGACATATTAAGTTGTCATCTCTTTATAAATGTGTTAAGTTGAAATATTAGTATAAATACATATTATTTAAATTAATACGAGTAGTATATTTGTTATCTTTTTGTTATTAATAAATAGTTAAAGGGAGGTGATTTGTACACCATTTATTTTTTCCATCCACCACTAAATCATGCATAGCAGTGTTGTACTGTGTGCATCACTGATGTAATTTAGTGGTAAATGGCAAAAAAGAAATGGTGTACAAATCACTTCCCATAGTTAAAGGGTAGAAAATGAAGTTTTAAAAAACTCACTTAACAAACCAACTTATCTTACTTTGTAATAATGTTATTTGAGTTATAAAATAAGTATCATAATATTAGACTCATATTGATCGTAATAAACTGTTTTAAATGGTAAACTTTTAAAAATAAAAAAATTATTTTGTTTACATGGGGCAATTTAAGATAACCCTCGTTAAATTTATTGTTGGTTAAATATTAAGGGGTAAAAATAAAAATTGATCAAAGATTTGAGGGTTGTTTGAAAATTAATATGGTTTAGCGCCGAATGAATTAACGATTCTAAATGAATCAAATACATTGAATGAATATGATTCTGAATGAAAATATTGTTTGATTAGTATGCACAATGTGCAGTAAATGGTAAAAGGAAACTACATATTAAACTCTCCATTGTAGTAAAATATCAAATGAATTGTCTATATTTTTATCATTTTTTTAATTTATAAGCTAAAATTATTAAAAGGTGTTATATAGTGCATTGAAAATAGTCAAAATACAAAATTGTAAGATATATAAATCCAATTTAAATGAAGTAAAATAGTATTTAGTATAATTGGAAGGCTAAAAATCCAATATCAAATAAATAAAACAATATTTAGTTAATTTGAAGGCTGAAATTAAATATCACTACCAAAAAAAGATAATAAAATATACAAAATAAGAAAAGAAAATTAAAGTATTGTCCGATATATTGTACATAAATTGGCATTGAATGATAGAGCTACACATCCAACCATGTCAATTCATTACTTAATTGGCTCATTTAGCACCACTCTGCTTTCTTTTACCGAACAACATCTCTTCTGAACGACTAAGAGTTGGGTGATGAGTCATGTCATTCAGCTTTTATCAAACATCCCCTTACTTAATTAACTTGACTTTAGGGTGTTTATAAAAAAAACTATTTACAAAATTTAAAATGCATGAAATAACATAGTTTACTTATACTAATGTATACATGTATAATATCATATAATCTAATAATATAATTGATCAATTAAATGTTTTAGGGTGAGGAAGGAGCTTAAAGTTTTACTATAACCATGTCGGTCTTGATTGGTAGACGATATTTCACTTCATTCGTCACAAATAAGTGTTTACTTTTTCTTTTCTTTTTAGTTTGTTATTAAATAAGGTTTTTTAAAATTTTGATAAACCAAAAAACTAATAATAATAATAATAATAATAATAATAATAATAATAATATTGCTAGAGGTGTGGAGGCCCAGTTATTTCTCGGCTTCCCATCAATTTTTTGTAAATCTTATGAGTTTTTAATAAAAGTGTTTGTTTAAAAAAAAAATAATAATAATAATAATAATAATAATAATAATAATAATAATAATAATAATAATAATAATAATAATAATAATAATAATAATAATAATAACCGTTAAAAAAAATAATAATAATAACAAAGGGGACGAGAAAGGCCGAGGGGCAATCATGGAAAGGGAAGGGTGATCAATATGGTCAATCACTATGTCGAAGACCGCAAAAGGAAGGCTCGGTACCACGAAGAAGAATGGCTGAGTGTTCCCATATCTTTCCCACGCATAGCCGCAGAAGATTTGTCGGAGGAGCCCCTCATCTTGGAAGCAGAAATCGAAGGATATTTCGTCCGGAGGGTATTTGTGGACGAAGGTGCTTCAGTCCAAGTAATGTATGAGCACTGCTTCAATAACTTCAGTCCGTCCATTCAATCCAGGCTGCAAGAGAGTAACTCACCTCTAGTGGGATTCTCCGGGGAAGTCATCCAGCCCCTAGGAAAGATTGAGCTTGAGGTGTGCTTTGGAGATCATGGGTTGTACAGAACGGTCGTGATGAAGTTCACGGTTGTAAGATCCCCGTCACCTTACAACGTGATTCTAGGGCGTACAGGTCTGAGAGAATTGAGGGCAGTACCTTCAACTATTCATGCCATGATGAAATTTCCAACGCCGGGAGGAATAGCCACTTTGGTCACCAAGAGCGCAGTTGTCATGGAATGCAGGAGATTCGAGGAAAGCCGAGACCCCAGGGAGGATTTCCGCCCGAAAAGAGACGAAGAGGTTGTACATGGTCCTTCCGGAGTGACGGAGGACATATTAGTTAACGCCGCCTACCCTGAACAACGTGTGACGATAGGAACAGGGTTCTCTCGGGAGTGTAGAAGGCAACTCATTGAGCTGCTGAGAAAAAATAAAGGAGTATTCGCTTGGGAACCGGCGGACATGACTGGAGTTCCAAGACATTTCGTCCAACACTCTCTTAATGTGAACATGTCGGACACGCCAATAGCCCAGAAAAGAAGAATGTTCTCTCGAGAAAAAAACCAGGTGATTGCGAGAGAGGTTGAAGAATGGGTGAAAGCCAGAATAGTTCGTCCGGTAAGGTATCCCACATGGATTTCCAATCCGGTACTGGTAAAGAAATGTGACGGGAGTTGGCGGATGTGTATTGATTTCAAAAATCTGAATTCCTCTTGCCCAAAAGACTATTACCCTTTACCGGAAATCGACTGGAAGATTGAATCGGTGATGGGATACAAATATAAGTGTTTTCTGGATGCATACAAAGGATACCACCAAGTCCAGATGGACAGAGAGGACGAAGAGAAAACGGCATTCTATACAGAACAGGGGACGTACTGTTACACCAAAATGCCCTTCGGACTGAAGAACGCGGGGGCAACATACCAACGCCTGGTAGACTCTGCATTCCAGTCGCAGATAGGGAGAAACTTAGAAGCATATGTCGATGATATGGTCATCAAAAGCCGAACGGAGAGGGAGATGATAGCAGACATAGCAGAAACATTTGACAACCTCAGAAGGATCAATATGAAACTGAACCCGCGGAAATGTTCCTTCGGTGTAGAAGAGGGGAAGTTCCTCGGATACATGGTAACCTCCGAAGGAATAAGGGCGAACCCCCAAAAGGCGAAAGCCATCATGGAAATGAAATCCCCGGGGACGCTGAAAGAAATGCAAAGTCTAAGTGGGAAACTAGCGGCCTTGAACAGATTTCTGTCGAAATCCGCAGAGAGATCCCTGCCTTTCTTCGAAACTTTGAAAAATATCACAAAGGAGAATAAGGAGGAATAACGGTGGACGAAGGAAGCCGAAGCAGCTTTCCAGGAGATGAAAAACATGATATTGAAATTACCTTCGTTGACCACCCCACGGCCGAAAGAGCAGCTATCCGTTTACTTAGCAGCATCAAAAGGAGCTGTCAGCGCAGTTCTAGTGGTAGAAAGGGACGGAAGACAACTACCGGTACATTATGTAAGCCGAACATTGCATGAGGCGGAGAAGAACTACGCCCCGATGGAAAAACTAGCTTTATGTCTGTTACATACATCGCGGAGACTACGAAGATATTTTGAGGCCCATCCCATTCGGGTCGTCACCGACCAACCTGTTAAACAGATATTGTACAAACCAGAAGCTTCAGGAAAAATGGCCAAGTATGCCATAGAGTTAGGAGCTTACCACATCACATACGCTCCAAGAAACTCGGTCAAAGGTCAGGTATTGGCAGACTTCCTTACAGAGGTACAAGTCGAATCCGGACACCCAGACATCCGGAGAAATGATCCGAATATAATGGAAGTAGCGGATGAGGGAGAATGGCTGCTGTACACAGACGGGGCGTCCAATAGCAAAGGAGCCGGTGCAGGACTGGTCCTCATCAGTCCGGAGAAGGAAGAGCTTACTTATGCTCTGCGGCTCAATTTCCCCAGCACCAACAACGAAGCAGAATACGAGGCACTGCTGGCCGGACTCCGAATTGCAAAGAAGCTAGAAATCAAAAGGCTGGACGTACGAGTTGATTCCAAATTGGTTGCCAGCCAGATCAACGGAGAATTTACAGCTACAAAAGAAAGCATGCAAAGATACTTAGCTCAAGCGAAATATCATATAGTGGGATTCCAAAGCTTCAAAATCCGCAATATACCAAGGGCTCAAAACCAAAAGGCAGATATACTGAGCAAACTAGCTTCGGTGGCTTTCGACCATCTCACTAAAAAGGTACTAGTGGAAGTTCTGGAAAAACCTTCAGGAGAAGAACGGAGAGTTGAGACTGTGGTGGAAGAAGAGACGGATAATTGGATGACGCCTATCATAAGATGTTTGGAAGAAGGAGTTTGGCCGGAAGACCCCAATGAAGCTAGGAGCCTACGGATGAAAATTCCTCAATATACCATGGAAGCAGGGGTTCTGTTTAAAAAGGGATATCTAGTGCCGATGCTAAGATGTGTAGGTCCGTTGCAAGCAAATTACATAATACGGGAGGTGCATGAGGGATGCTGTGGAATGCACTCCGGACCAAGAACCGTAGTGGCGAAACTCATGAGGCAAGGATACTATTGGCCCACTATGCACCGAGACGCACGAGAGGAAATCAGGAAATGCGATTCTTGTCAGATACATGCCCCAGTACCCAAACTTCCTAAGACGTTATTAACCTCCATCATGGCCCCGTGGCCTTTCTACCAGTGGGGGATGGACGTATTGGGTCCCTTCCCGGAGGCACCAGGCCGTTTCAAATTTGTGATCGTAGCAATTGACTACTTTACAAAATGGATAGAGGCGAAGCCGCTAGTAAAAACAACGGGAAAAGACGTTATAAAGTTTGTCTATGAGAATGTCGTGTGCAGGTATGGCCTGCCCGGGGTCATAGTTACCGATAATGGGACCAACTTTGTCAATGACCCGTTTAAAAAATGGTGCAAAGATTTAAAAATCAAACAGATAAACACGGCCGTCGCACATCCGCAAGCCAATGGACTGGTGGAACGAGCCAATAAGAGCCTAATGGAAGGAATAAAAGCAAGATTAGGACGAGAAAGAACCGGATGGATGGACGCATTGCCTAATGTTTTATGGGCACATCGAACCACACTCAAAACAAGTAACGGCGAAACCCCGTTTAGTTTAACATACGGCAGTGAGGCCGTGATACCGGCGGAAATAGGAATGCCTACATACCGAACGATGATGTTCCAAGAAGACAAAAACCAAGAGGAACAACGTTTGAACCTGGATCTATTACAGGAAAGAAGGGAAAATGCTGCCATAAGGGAAGCTAAGTATAAAACTCAGGTCGAACAGTACTATAACCGGAGGGTGAGACCCATGAGCTTCAAAGTAGGAGATTTTGTATACCGGAGGAACGAAGCTAGTAGGGTGGAAAACCAAGGAAAACTGGGACCCAATTGGGAAGGGCCCTACCGGGTGACAGGAGCAAATCAGAATGGCTCTTATAAGTTACAAACTATGGGGGGGAAAGAGGTCCCTCGGACTTGGCACGCTATAAACCTCAGGAACTGTTTCTTATAATCGTTATTATGATAAGAATCCTACGATCACTATGTAACCCGATCTGTTTATGTATATTATATTAATGATGAAAGTTTTCCCACGATAAGGAAGACAATTTTCCGGAACAAACGATGTGATGCATGGTTATGCCGATGGCTGGCCCCCGTCGAGTTTAAACACTAAAATATTTAACCGGATGATATTGCCGGATGCCCGAGCATCCTTGCCGGATGCCCAAAAGTAGAAAATAATACTATGGACGCCTGGGGGAATACCCACCCAGATGCCCGAGCATCCTTGCCGGATGCCCAAAAGTAGAAAATAATACTATGGACGCCTGGGGGAATACCCACCCAGATGCCCGAGCATCCTTGCCGGATGCCCAAAAGTAGAAAATAATACTATGGACGCCTAGGGGAATACCCACCCAGATGCCCGAGCATCCTTGCCGGATGCCCGAATAACGGATGCACGGCATACACGCCGAATACCCTTGGGAAATCCTCAAAGAAGGTTAACAAAAAAAAAAAAAAAAAAAAAAATATATATAAAAAATAAATAAATAATAAAGAGGCATACAACATACACAAAGTTTTGGTTAAGGAATGCGCGGTTATGCCGCAAGAGATAATAGACACAGGTCACACAAAAGTTAAGTACTAATTATTACAAATTATAATTGTTTGAATTGCTGTCCACAAATACACGAAAGATGAGATTTATCTCTCTATGCTAGCCGCTGGATGTTCGGTGGCCGGAATACGGGCTGGGGTAACATTCACTGGAAGCTGAGAAGGACCGGCAGGGTCTTTGCGGGGAGGATCAGGCTCCATGTTCAACAGATCGCCTAGAGGCAGCCGGTAGGAGTCCGCTAGCTTCTGAATATAGGGATATTCGGCCGAAAAAAGATTATTAAATTCAGCTTTCCATAATTTCGGCGCATCCCTGTTAATGTTTTTGATACCCTGCAGAGCGATAACGATCTCCTCCTCCTTCCTACCCACACTCGCCCCGGTTACAAACCCAGCTTGATAAGTTAGGCTGTAAACTTTGGCCATACTTTTCTTATATTCGGCACTATTGAATAACCGACGAACGGCACCGGGCAAGAGGGCACGAACAGCGTTTTGCTTTACTACCTCCGCCTGAGCCACTTCGGCGGCTAAATTTCCCTTCTCCGCTGCCAACGTTTCCAAGGACTGATTTCTGGCGTTTAGTTCATTTTCCAGCTTCCTGATCTTTTCAGCCTGGGATGCAGATGTTTCTCTCCACTCTTCCCTTTCTCGGGTCACCCTATCCACCTCATCCTCCAGACTCTTAGCTTTATCCTGGACAACCTGATGATCGGTTCCCAATTGCTGCAACTCTCCGGACAACCTCCTGTTCTCATTTTCGGAGGCCAATAACCTGTCCGCCAAACCTCGACAACCTTCATGGGTCTGAGAAAGCTCCCACAGCGTGGATGACATACCAGTGAATCTCTTCAGCGGTCCGGTGGAAAGATGTCTCCTGCACAAAGTATGAACCCGTTAGCCTCGCCTCGGATGTGATTCCGAGACCAAGCTCCGGTGTGGGAATAAGTAGTGAGCAGTAAATGTAGGTGAAATGTAGGTAAAAACTTAATGCAAAGTATTAAATGTGTTGGGGTATTTATACTACCCCAATTTCCTATTCATGTCACTATTCCATCACTATTCAGATACTATTATGCAGGCCTATACCCATTCTGCATAGTAGGCCACGTGGTAGGAAATCCCCTAAAATCTGCTGACATGGTCGGTAGTTACTGCTGCCTGGCCGGACGTCATGAACACGTCCGACGGATGTGTTTGACCGGATTCATGACGTCCGGCATATACGTCAACAACTCCAAAATAACACTTACAAGCAGAATGAGCATAACATAACTAGAATACTAGACAACAAGTACACGAAGAGAGTGAGTGTTCATTACTCCATACATTATTAAATGAAGAGTTCCTTGAATAGGCAAAGGAAATACACATGCACTCAACCAACTTTTCATGTGATATGTTATTCCATATGAATAATACAATTATTGAATGAACTAATAATAATAACAAGGATGGATGTGACCTATGAGTTAAAGTTGTCCCGTTGAAACGTGTCTAAAATATTAAAAAAGTTGTATCTCAATGGTACTTTTTATTGTATGAAAAAACTTTTCGATAAAATAGTTATGGGTTAAAGTCTTGATTAAAACATATGAGATAGTCTGTGATGTGTATATTGTGAGATAGTTAATTGTCGTTAAAAAATATTTTTTTTTTTTTGAAAAGCAACAATATATTAGACCAACAAAAAAAGACGATACAAACAAACGGCATCCCTCCTCTCCAAACAAGACGATTAAAGAGAAGGAACCAGAAAATAAAAGCACCAGTACAAACCAAAACAATCACGAAAGTGACATTACAAATAAACCCAAACCAACCCACTAAATTTAAGCTAAACAAACACAATACTACTAATATATCAAGGGACCACAAAGCCACTATCCCCCAAGCACATACCACCCTCCCAAGATGAAATGCCATACGACAAAACACTCAAAAGAGGTACAAGCTTGGAATTTAAGGAAAAGAACTTGGGCCCCCCAATTAGACTACCATGACACAAACTACCAATTTGAAAACCAAACTCACATTTCACTGTCCATATACATGACAGCAAAAAGAAACTCAAATTGCAACTGCACCAGTTATCACAGACCCACCAAAAAAAAAAAAAAAAAAATTCCAAAACTTTTGGCCTGCACTTCAGCCGTGAGCCCGTGACAGAAGCCATATATAGGATCTATTGCAGAACCATTTTGCAGACTTGAGACCTGTAGCCAAACACACTTTTATGCAAAACCAAACAGTGGAGCTGACCTTAATGCCAAACACCCTTTAGTGCAGCTCCAAACAGCAAACCTTTACCTATTAGTATAATCGTAGATTGACCCACAACAGCTAACGACGCAGACCATGAACATGAGAAACAGAATGTTATATCTGACATTTCACAGGATCAATTAACCACTGCTGCCAATCCATTCTTTTGTACTTATTCGATCTTCGCACTATCCACTCGTAACTTTTTAGTTGAATATCTTGCACAATTTTATTAGTACTTGCCACTTTTTTTCGAACACACGAGCATTCCTTTCTTTCCAAATGTGTAACCGGATGTCCAAATAACCGCTTGCCAAACACTAGTTATAGTATTAGGGACATTAACATTTCCATTGGATGAAAAAAATTCATCTAATGAGAAAGCATTAACGCATCCCATCTTCCACCAACTAAAGATCTTGTTCCACACACTCATTGCAAGGTCACAAGTAACCAAACAATGAGCACATGATTCCACCCCATTATTACAACTTGGGCAAAGCACCGAATCCAAATCGATACCTCTTTTATCAAGCTCCTCACGAACCGAAAGTCTTCCTTTCAAAGCCCTCCACACGAAGATGTTAACCTTTTTCGGCACTAATTTGTTCCAAAGGGTTTCATGACCTCCATTTTCCACATGTAGAATCTTGTACTCGACCATACTTGATAGATCTTTGACCTTGAATTCACCATCATCGAAAAGCGTCCACCTCCATCTATCCCTACAATTATTAGACACAACAACATTTTGCAATACACAAATTAAATCATCTAGCTCCTTGCACACTCTACCCCTAATACTTCTCCCCCAATCCCAACTCCAACACCACTCCCCATTCACCCACGACCCTTTATCCATCACACTCCCTTCCTTGCTTCTATCTAAATGAAATAATCTAGAGAATCTATCGCATAATCTTTGATCACCAACCCATCTATCCAACCAAAACCTAATATCCCTCCCGTCCCCTAATACGCCTCTACAAGAAGATGCAAAATCTATCCCCAAGCCCTCCATCTCTACTCCTATTCTTGCAATATCCCGCCACACCCCTCTACCAATCACCCCCCCCCCCCACCCGTTGTCCTAGAATCATCTAACCCACCACTACCCCCATGAATGCTTTTAATGACCCTAACCCATAAACTACCACCCTCCTTCCTAAACCTCCACTACCATTTACCTAATAAAGCTAAATTTTTTGCCCGTAATGACCCGATATTTAAACCCCCATCCTATGTGAAGCTAGTAACGTATCCCATTTTACCCAAGATATTTTATTTCCCTCCCCAACCCCACCCCAGAAGAAATTTTTTCTAATTCTTTCAAGATTTTTTTAGCACACTCGAAGGCACACGGAACATCGAAAAATAATACAATGGCAAGCTACCTAGAACTGATTTAACCAATGTTAGACGCCCCCCGAACAACATCGATTTAGCTTTCCAATCGGCCAACCGCTTTTTGAACTTTTCCACTACAAGATTCCATGCATTTATTCTCCTCATATTCTCACCAATCGGTAACCCCAAGTAAGTGAACGGAAATTCTCCGACCCCACACCCCATCCAAATCGCCATTTCCGACAATTCCCCCTCACTAACCCCTATCCCATATAGCTTACTTTTATTGTAATTGACCCGTAACCCGGAAACCTCCTCGAAACATCTAAGAATGCACATAAGAGACATAGCATTCTCTTTATTCCACTCAGCGAAGAATATAGTGTCATCCGCGTATTGTAGATGGGACACCGTGACATTATTCGCGCCTACTTTAACCCCTCTAAAAATCTCATTTTCCACCGCTACGCTCACAATTGCATTTAACCCCTCTGCTGCCAGAATGAATAGAAAAGGCGATAAAGGGTCACCTTGTCTAACCCCCCTCTCTAAACTGAATTCCTCAGTAGGGGATCCGTTCACGAGAATGGACATATTCGAAGATCGAAGACACATCTCCAAATATTTACACCACTTAAACTCGAACCCCATTCTATTCATTATATTTAATAAGAAATTCCAATTTATTATGTATGTGCATTGGTCACTTTTTTTTTTTTCACTTACCATCCAATAATTGTTATCATTATAATTGTTGTTATTGAATCTATCATAACCTAATGTAGACATCAAGTAAATGCTTAGGTTCCGTTTGGTATAGGGGGTTTACAAGGATTGGGCTGAAAGATGCCTTAAATATATTGTTTGGTTGAAATGCACATCTTTAAAAGTTGTCAGAAAGCCAGATATAAAGGATTCTACAAATCCCCTCACACATGCTATCTTTACAACAATTACTTTCTTCTTTGTAGGCCCATGACAATTATTAACCACTAGTTTTTATTCTTTTACTTTTTTTGTTATATTTTATTATTTTTTAACAATAAAATTATTAATACAAATTTTATAAAATAACTTAAATATTGTATTTTCTCTCACTTACATCAAATCCAAATCCAAATCCAAATCTAAATCCTAATCCAAATCCAAATCCAAATCCCAAACCCGCCTACAAACCAAACGGACCCTTAGATTTGTTTTCAACTAATACAAGTTTGACCGAATTGATTATTATAATGTATATTTTTCAAGACACCGTAGAGTATGTTTATTATATATTTTGAGCTAGCTATATATCGAGAAATGCATTTGATGGTTGCACAAGTACAACTAACATTTTATGCAATAAAATATCCAAAAATCAAATACACTTTTCTGTTATGCATGTCCATTGTACGAGATAAGGGATTAGGTTTATGGAAGTTGTTAATTACTGGTGAACTTCAACCAATCCGTTTGTTTCAAGATAGCATTCAATATAGTATTTTGCAAGACAAGTTAGTTGCACGTAACTAACACGTACCAAGATTGAAATAAGAACACCTAACAAGGAACCCAAATAATTAGACACTTAAAATAGTAGTAATAAAATACAAATATATGTCTATAATACCAATATAGACCAAAGACATTGCCGTTTTTAAAGGAGTGCAAGAGATATCATTGCACAAGGTTATCGCTTAACAAAAGCCACAAAGTTTCATGCACTTCTATTATATATATACATACACAATATGAGGCTTGAGTTCAATTAGTTCATGCACTACTGATACATGTCTATTTTGTTTATGTGTTTAAGAGTCTATTTATGATGACGATATTTGGTCACCGAAATCCATGAGACGACCTTGACGAAAGATAATTGCCGTTCAAACATAACGCTATATCACATTTTACTCTTTAATGTTAACACCAAATTTTTCTACTTCTTGTATTCCTCAAACGACTTATAAGAATTTGCACACGTTAAAACACAAACACGCCGGTTGTAGTTTGAGAAAGAAATACATAGTTTCTTATTGTGTAGTTCATAAGAAGTCGTGTCACGTCGGAAATAACACAGTAGCAGTGTGGTAACGTTGGCATTATTCACTTTAAACGCGATAAAATGTTGCCACATCTAGAGCTAACGTACGTTAAATGCTTATGATGTCAGAAATCACACATGTAAGATGTTTTTCTGTTAAATACTTTATGAATAAAAGACCTTAACTCGTGACAATGCAATGTCTCTACTCATCGTGCATGTGTTTACTTCTTACTTTTGGCCTGAATGCTGTTCACATTATACAAGTGGTGAGAGTGTCCGTACTTATTAGTGTCACATTGTTTTCACCTTATTCTTTATTCTTGTAGGTGAATGCTGTTAACATGATGTCACGTATCTGTAGTTGTTTCATCTTTAAATAGCATTGGAAGCATGAAATGCATTTGGTTAGCGGTTACTTGAGTGCCTCGTCCAGTGGCGGAACTTGACCATTTATTTTGGAGGGGCCGAAATTATTTTTGGGGGGCCGAATCAGAGATTTGTTTGTAACCTCAACTAAATTACCCTTAAAACCTATAACATTTACACTAGGTGACGTAAATTTTGGGAGGGTCGGGACCCTCCCCTGCCCTCATAAAGGTCCGCCATTGGCCTCATCAATCATAAGGTTGTTCGTTCAAGTCTCATTAGAGACATATGTGCATGGACAAAGGATCTATAAGGCAAGGGTGAGCCATGGCTCCTCCAAAAAGTATTGTTTTTAGGGTATTTGGTGATAAGCTAGTGAAAAAAAATATATATATTTTTTAGAAAGACAACAATATTATAACCTACAAACGGAAAAAACATACAAATAAAAGGCATTCCACCCCAATTAATCAAGTAAATTAAAAGGCGGAGAAACCCAAGAATTCACAAATAAGATTACAAAGGGACCAAAAGTGTCCTTAAGAAAACTAAGGCCTAGACTAAACTGTCCCATGAAGACTAACCCTTCTAAAATTAATCATTGATAATTCAACTCCTTTAAAGAAATAGTTCAAGCTCCGTCATTGCTTATCTGCAATACTATTTGTAAGATATGTGGTGTATGTTGCAAAATTTGTCGTTCAAAACTAAAGCATTATAAGCAACATTTTAAAGTTTACATATGAGAAAAAAATATTAAATTAAAAAAGAAAAAAAAAATTAAATTAGAAGACATTTTATAGATAGCTAGGTAGCCAACTTTTCTTATATTTTCAATAGGTAACATGTATTTGGTAAAGTTTGCATGTAACAGCTTACAAGCACTTTTAGAGAGCTTTGCATGTGGCATTTCGGTTTCAACCTTTTGTATGAGATAAGGTTCGACTCAGTCTCGTGTTACACTTTATAGATTTTGATAAAGTTAGTTAAGTTTCACAAAAGCAACACAACATAAATACATAACACATCAAAGACATAAAACTTGTGCATTAGAAATCAAGAACTCATAAAGTTGAAAAGAAAGGTTAAATTACCAATTATTTTTCTATAATTATACACAAAATTTAGTAACAAATTTGTACTTGAAAAACACGTCAATGTACAAATCCAACCAAACAAGCTTGTCATTTTCATTTTAATTTGTCCCAAATATCATTAAAAAAAACAACTATAACACAACAAGAAAGTACCAGCCTCCAAAAACAAAAGTTACACATTAATCAAACGAGTTAGCTTTTCAAAGCTCCTATCCGACTTTCTGGACACAAACCGTCCTTTGCCGGATTTGGGTAGTGTGAAAATCGAGGTCGTGGTTAGTGAATTTGGTTGGAATGTCGTCAGAGCTATTTTTGGTGATTAATCGTATCGAATGGTTGTTAGTTTTGGGGATTATGTTAATTTAAAATTGAATGGAGTTAAAGAAATGGATTTGGTTTTGATTGTAGTCAATTGTTATTTTGATTTGTTTTTTTAATGAAAAAGATTTTAATCTTTTAGTTTTTGTTGAGTTTTATTCAAAAAATTCAATAAAATTATGAGGAATTTAACAGAAAATTGTATTGGGTAAAATACAAATGCCCCTCAATGATTTAAAAATGAGTGAATTTAACAAAAAATTAACGGAGTGAACAAAAAATAGACTGAATCCGTAACATGATGTCACCTGGCGAAAAAAACCACAGTGACTAAACATGTAAATTCCGACAAGCCATAGTGACAATTGTGTAATTAACTCTAAAAAGTAAAAGAAAACTTAGGGTGTAAGGTACAAAGTTATATTGTTTATATCGTGTCATGCAGGGGTGAGCATGGTGCGGGTTCGGATTCTGTGGTTTGGTTTTGCGAGTTTTTACGGGTTTTCTTTTTCAATTTATATTTTTTGGTATATAATTATTAGACTAAAATACACGGTTGGTCCCTAAACTTGGCAATCCGCTTCGCGATGGGACAAAACTCGGCGATATCATCGCCGGAGGTCCAAACCTTGGCCTTTAAATGTCAAACTCGTCTCTTGACCAGGATTGGCATAGTCAACTTTAATTTTCTTGATTTCCTTCGAGGGTATAATAGACCATTCACATTTTTGACCCAACCTTCAACCCAGGGACCAATTGTGATTATGCCTACTAGCCGTTTCTTCCCTGATACGCTTGCATTTAATTACGCGCAAACCAATACACCCACCCAACAAACAACTTTGCCAATCATAATACACCATTATCCATAAACGATAAACTGAAAATCGAAATCCCAATCTAAATCGTCATTTCCAGAACTCAAAAAGACCAACCCAAGTTCCAACAAAACCATGTCGATCGATCGTATTAGCAACATGCCAGATGTAGTGATCACTAATATTTTGAATCGGTTGCCTTTGTTAGAAGCGGTGAGAACCTCTAGTTTAGCGCGAAACTGGAGGTCTAAGTGGACTTTGCTCACCGATGTCATTGTTGATGAGGATTTCTTTTATTATTTAACATATGAGTTTGATGGGAGGCTTGTTACTAGATTCTTAAATCGGCTTATGGGTCCAATAAGAAAGTTTGTCTTCGTTGTAGAGCCAAGATCAATGATTGGAGTAGACAACTTTCATTATGAAGAGATTCGTGAGTGGCTCTTGTTTTTGGCTGAGCATGGAATTGAGGAGCTGATTATTACAAACTGGTATGGTGACCCAGTTATGTTCCCAACCCAACTTTACTCTCGTAGTGAGTTGAAACATCTGGTACTTCATGTTTGTCGTATGGCTAGTTTGGAATATTTTCGTGGCTTTCCAAATCTACTGAGCTTAGAATTGATTCAAGTCAATTTTCTAAGCGATACAGTTTGGAAATTTATTGCTGGTTGTCCCTCACTTGAATCTCTTAAAATGAATCGTCGTAGTACAAACGAGATGAGACTATGGGATATTGCAAAAGTTAGGAATTTGAGGAAGTTAGATTTGAGTTTCGGTCGTTATAATGTTGTGACGACAATCACAACATCTGATATCTTTCACCTGACAAGACTTCAAAATCTTAAGACCCTTACATTGGATTTCGATGATTGTACGGTAAGAACAATTTGAGTTTTGCACTTATGATTTTACAATGTTAAAGAAATGTGTAACAGTAATGACATTTAATCTTTAAAACTTGTTGTATTTGATACGGGAAGCTAATTCTAGGATGAATGTGCCCTTTGTATCCCTAATAAACCTTAAGCTATCCCATGTCGATTTTGGGAATATTGTTATGTTATCGTTCATCATTGAAATGATTCGTGGATGTCCAAATTTGAAAATGCTGGATACCAGAGTAAGTGTTTTGGAGTAATGCATATGTAGCAAATAAACATTCCTAAATTGCCATGTTTGTGTATCTCTCAACACTATTTGATTTTTCAGGCTGCAAACACGCTTAGTGTTCTACCTTTGGAAAATTTTCCCAATGTTGTAGACAGAAACACATTCAGCCATGGCCAGCTACATAATGTGGTGTTTCGAGCTTTTCCTAGAAGTGAGCATGAATTAACTTTAATAAAGTTTATACTTGCGTGTTCCCGGTCGCTAAAGACAATCAATATCAGGGTCAGCGATAGGAGTCATGATGGGAATGAAAATATCAAGAACAACTGGGAGTTAGCTAGGAAGCTGTTGAAACTCCATCGAGCTTCCCCCACAGCCGTGGTAGATTTCTTTGAGTGGTTTTAGTTTATGTATGGGTTGAATACCCTATGACAATTAATGTTGCAAAATAGTTTTGGTATTTTGGTACAGTATTTGTTGATATGGTTTGTTTAAAATTAGCTTGTTCATATGTTGTTGTTTGTGCGTATTGTAAGTGATGCAAGTTTGACATTCGAAAGTCAAACTATCATTTAGTATTTCAATTTGATTGTGGCAAGTAAAACTGCATTTCCAGTTTACTTTAGTTAGTCAATACTTGAAAATGATGGATGGCTATTTTATAGGTAGTATTTCCATTTTGACTATGTAAAGTCAAAATTGCAAAACCATTACTCAAATTTTTGACTTTGTAAATTCAAAATTGTAAAACCATTACTCAATATTTGTTTTGGAGTTTATTGTTAATTTGATATGTTTTAGAAGTTTGACTTAACAAAGTAAAACTTCTAATACATTTTTTGTGTTGTTTAATCTTCAACTAAGTTGTAGTATACGTAACTTGGTAACTTGAGGGACCAATTGTGTATTTTAGAGTGATTATTGGGCGGGAGTTTTAAGTATGACAACGACAACCAAGACAAATTCAGGGACCGAGTGTGAAAAGAAATCACTATTAGACCCTTGACCGTCTCTTACCGGAGACGCTATTAACTAGTGCACACCAAACGATAAACCCATCTACCACTTTTTCCACACACAAACAATTTTCCAATGGCAGATTTCCCCATTTTGAATGAACTCATGGAGGTTGGTGGTTCATCAAACTTGAATGATCGTATGGCTGTGTGGTTTGAACAAGAGGCTGCACAAGAAGGGATTCTGAAAAAGCTAGTTCTTCAGTGCGTTGATCATCTGAAGAGAGGAATCATGAAGCGTAGGGAGCTGATCGAAGAGAATGAATCTCTGGGACCTCGGGGAATTGCGTTTGACTGTGTGGATGCGCTGACAAAAATCCAGTCGAGGCACACACACCAACTTGTTCAACTCATACAGATTGTTGGTCAAACTGATGAAGCTATTCGTTTTAACCAAGATTTTGTTAAGAAAATGGCTGAACATAATGCCTGAATTTTGGGTTTTCCATGGGGGTAGATAAAGGTGGTCTTTTGGGTGCTAGTTTTGGAAATATAGGTTGGTAAAAAGGGTATGTAAATTGGATCTTTTGTCTAGTTGTTGGTCTTGGTTTGATGTAGTTGTTTATGATCTTTAACAGACTATATTAATGATAAAATATCATCTTGGTTTTGTGTTGTTTAATCTGTTCTTGTATTGTGATATTGGGTGTATTTTACTCTAATTAGTATCAACAAAACCAAACATCCCCTTGTATCAGCAAAACCAAACAGCCCCTTTTATCAGCAAAACTTTAATCAGCAAAACCAAACACCCCCTTGTATCAGCAAAAGCAAAGGCAATGGTTTAAAAATATGTGTTGAAAATGCAAATACTTTAGCACTAAATCATAATGTATCACCAAACATCCCCTTGTATCAGTTAAACCAAACAGCCCCTTTTATCAGCAAAAGTTGTAACAGCAAAACCAAACACCCCCGTATCAGCAAAATTAGAGGCAGTGGTTTAAAAATATGTGTTGAAAATGCAAACGCTTTAGCAGTAAACAATAATGTATTAACAATGGTGTATTGTAACATCTTGAATTTTAACTTACCCAAGTCAAACAAACTTATGAAAGGCAACAAATTGTAACTTACTATTGTGGTATGACTTGGGTAAGTCAAACCTATTAAGAAATGCAAAACGATTTCAAACAAAATTACTTAAATAAGAACCCAATTTTTTATTCATCGATTTTATGTTCTCAAGAACTACAAATGTTTACTATCATCTAAACATACACTTAGCTAGACTCACAACTCTCCCTATCATCGTTTTCCTTTTTTTCCTTCCTTTCCTTAAGATATTTAAACAAAATTTCCAGATTTTTAATCCTTTCTCTCAAATCGTTAAACTTTGATAACAAGATGTCAGCCTCTTCCTTATCCTTCTTAACACCCAAACCCTTTTCATTTGGGCAGTCTGCTTTCCTCAACGAACTCAACAAAGCCTTCCTCTTATCGTTTTATGCCATTTTTTTTTTTTTTTTTTTTTTTTTTTGGTAGAATGTGTGTTGATTGTATTTTAGGGTTCAATGTTGGTCGTTGCCGATACATATATGGTTGAAGGTTGGGTTACATTTTAACTATGTTGGGTCAAAAATGTGAATGGTCTATTATACCCTCGAAGGAAATCCAGAAAATTAAAGTTGACTATGCCAATCCTGGTCAAGGGACGAGTTTGCCATTTAAAGGCCAATGTTTGGACCTCCGGCGATGATATCGCTGAGTTTTGTCCCATCGCGAAGCGGATTGCCAAGTTTAGGGACCAACCGTGTATTTTAGTCTAATTATTATAGAATAGATATATTATAAGGTCACATGATTGGTTGAAATATATATACAAAATGTTGTGTAATAATATGAAATTATAAATTTATACAATAGTAAAAGTCAAATAAGATGGAAAATTTTATAAACTTCGATGATAAATTGAAAAAAAAAATAAAGTTATATATCCTAAAACTTAGACAATAATTAATCAATAAAACGTGTTTGAAAAAACTAATTATAAAAGTATAAATAAAAGCAGTTTATATTTTTTTATATATATATATTTTTTTTCCGGCAACTTTTATAAAAACTAGCAAGAAGCTAGAAAAACCAATTACACAATAACTAACATAGGATTTTGTAACCATCCAACCCAACTCATATTTGCTTTATATCTAGCATTACACCAACTCATAAACAAAAGCAGTTTATCATAAAAAAATTACAAACTTTAGTAGTTTATTTAAAAAAAATAAAAGATATTTGAATATGACAGAGTGGTGCGGTGCGGTTATTTCGGTGAAAACCGAAACCGCGACGCAAAATGCGGTTTTTCTATTTTTAAGAACCGCGCCATCGATTTTTGTTATAGATCGGTTTTTACGGTGTGGGTTTTGCGGTTATTTTACGAGTTACGGTGCGGTTCCTGCTAACCACTGTCAAAGGAAAATTAAGGTGTCACGTAATAACTTAATCTAACGAGAGTAACGAGATTATTAAAAGCATACGATGGACTTTAATACGAAGGCTCTAAAAGCAATGTTCCTGTGACCATACTTGTTCATGTCACATCTTTACTCACATTGCACTTCAAGCTACCGAAGCCATAAAAGCAACGTACCACTGTACCAATGACTTATATGGTTATAATAACTAGATATGAACGGGTGCACAAAAAAATTTTGAATCGTAACATAATAGAGTTAAAATCGATGGACCAAACACATTTTGATGAACCATTGCTAAAATGCTTTTAGAAAAATTCGATGTTTTTTCCAAAAATTAACTCTATAGCGAAAAAACCCATGGAGTTTCCGGGACCATCCCTGGTTTTACTCATCTTCGGATAACAAATGACGAGAGGGTTTGTTTAACCTTGTTTTTGGACTTTGGCTTATTTAACTAGTATAACTTTTTTTTTTTTTACTTGAATGCTTATTAATTATGAGTTAAAAATAAGCTCATAAGCTAGAAAAACAATCTAGTAATAATAAGCTTATGAAATACAAGTCGAGTAATGTAAGCTTACTAGCAAGGTATCGGTGCGTTGCAGCGGCGAGTATCCTGTAATAATAATTTTCGGCGAATAATATTTCTATTTCGACAACTTACAAACATAGATAAAGGTGATGAAGTTAATGCATTGTTATCTGCATTTTTAACTCTTTTGATAATAAAGTGCTTGAGTTATGAGTTTAACAATAAATTAGTAGCTTACTTGTTTTGTATTATGTGTTATAGTAATTGTAATTTTTAGAAATAGGTATTTAAAGAATAACATTAATTTGTGTTAAAAAGTTTATACCATGTTTGTAGAATATGTTTTATAACATGTATTGTTTAAATCAAATTTAGGAGAGAAGTAAATATTGTATTATATGATATATAACTTGTATTGCTTAAAACTAAGTTTGATGTGCGTTTAATAGAGAGAAATGTCTTCCTCAATTATAATATAGTAAGATATAAGAAGAAAAAAAATTAAGCTTAAACAAACACTCCAAAAATTATATTCATTTAGAGTACGTTAAGATAAGATAATTGTAACTATCACAAAAATGTATTCAGACACTTTAAATTACATATGTGCAAAATAAAAGATGCTTTCAAAATAATGCAATTTTATATTATACGTGTTAACAACTTTTTGTTATAACAACACATGCCACTTGTGTTTGCCATTTTACATGCAAAACCTACAAACTTTACTTAACCAAATTGTTAGTAAAACTTAAGCATCAACTCTTTTTCTAGAAAAAATATATTGACATTTCTTGATAGTTAATACAACCTAATTTTTTTTAATTATATCAAGAAAGAAACAAAGCAATCACATATTTTTTTTATTTTTAATTTGGTATATATTCTTTCTTGTAAAGCCATCTCGAATATTTTCCAAATCAAAAGTTTATATTCTTTCCTTTTTCTCAAAATAAAAAGCAATTAAATTCTGAAAGTTTAAATAATTAACAAAAAATTCCAAATATAGTGGCGCCACTTGCTAGTTTTATTATTATAAAGTTTTGAAAACTTTAGTTCAACCCATTCAATTCCGGCACTCTCGACCCCTACCAAAACTTTTAAACAATTTCTTTATCGACATTATTGAAAATAAATATATTTGTTCAAACTTTGAAATGATTTAGTTACTATACATATTTTTGTTAAATGCAAACTAATAATATTAATACGACTTCTTTTAGTTAGCCAGCCCATCAGGCGGACCTTAGAGCTAGTAGTACACATATACAACCCACTTGTGTCAGCGAGATTTGAACCAACGACCACTGAATACTGCTAGACTATAAAACATCCGATGAACTCATATACTTGTTAGTCCATCAAACATCAAGGTTTTTCTTATCTTTACGTCCCCGTAACTCTTTCTCATTCTGTTACATACCGACCAAGTTTAGAAGCAATGTACTTTACATCAAATAAATTTCTTTTTAACAAAAAGCTCCAAAAAAAGGTTTTTGGATAGGTTATAACAAAAAAAAAACTATCTTTTTCTTGATATGTTAAGCAATCTTTTTTCTACTTGAGTACTTTCCAAAGCAAAGCACAAACAAACACACCCCACCACCCCCCTGCCCCACTCCCATTAAACACAATAAATATTGCTCAAAACCCAAAATCCAAACACAAAATCTTGACTGAGTTCACATTTAAAAAACACTAATCTTTTCTTTCCCCCCTTTTATGCCATAAAGATAAATCTTTTCATGTGAAGAAGCAACACTGACAGATATACATACATTACACTATATGTATATGTAACAACATTCTTGAAATCTTGAGCTTCACATATAGTGAGCAAGAACAAGTTTTGACAAGATGGGTCTGTTTAATTTTCAAAAGGGTGTTTGTATATTGGTTCTTTTTGTAAGTTTGAGGTGTTTTTATGTGGATGCAAGTGGTGCTGATGATGAGGAGGTTATACAAGGAAGAGTGTTTATTGATGGCAAAAGTGCAATTGCTAAGATTGATAGTGATTTTGTTTGTGCTACAATGGATTGGTGGCCACCTGAGAAGTGTGATTATGGTACTTGTAGTTGGGGTCATGCTTCTCTTCTCAATGTGGTATGTTTTTGCTTCTTGAAATTTGAATTTGTGTGTGTGTTATTAATGGTGTTATAGCTGAATCTAAACTTGTGTTGTGTATAAGATTTTGAATTGTGGCTATTGTTGGACATCAATTATCATTAGTACTTAATGATTAAGTAATTATCAATGTGGTATGTTTTTGCTTTTTGTTTTTATGATGTGTGTTTTTAAGGTGTAAAGTGTGTTATTAATGATGTTATAGCTGAATCTAAAAGGTTTTTTTTTTTTTTTTTTTTTAGATTTTAAATTGAGAATGTGGCATGTTTTTGCTTTTATGATTTGAAGTTGTGTGTGTTTTTAAGGTGTAAAGTGTGTGTTATTAATGATGTTATAGCTGAATCTAAAAAGTTTTTGTTTTTTTTTTTGTTTTTTTTTCTTTTTTAGATTTTAAATTGAGAATGTGGCATGTTTTTGCTTTTATGATTTGAAGTTGTGTGTGTTTTTAAGGTGTAAAGTGTGTGTTATTGATGATGTTACAGATGAATCTAAAAGTTCTTTTTTTTTTAAGATTTTAAATTATGAATGTGGTATTTTTTTATTATTATTTTTTGAAATTATGTGTGTTTTTGATGATGTTATAGCTGAATCTACAATGGTTGTTTATAAAATTTAAGGTTGGGCAGTTGAAACTAATTACTCCTATCATTAGTACCTTTTGTTAGGTAATTTCCTGATTTTTTTTTTTTTTTTTTTTTTTTTTTTTTTTTTTTTTTTTTTTTAAGGTGTTTAGTGTGTTTTACTGGTGATGTTACTGCTGAATCAACAAGGGTTGTCTATAGAATATAAATTGTGACTATTGTTTCTGAGTTTTATAGTATTATTTTGAATTTGCGTGTGTTTTTGGAGGTGAGTAGTGTGCGTGATTGATGATAGTTCACCTAAATCTACCAGGGTTGTTTTAAAAATTTAAATTGTTGCAATTGTTGGACATCAATAAGGCTGGAAGGCAAGGTAAGGGTGTACTCACCTTACACATCAGCGCCACGTCAGCTTTCTCTCTCCTCTCTCTTCCACTCACTACCACTCACCTTTATGCGGACAAAGGACTCACACCCACTCACCTTAACTCACAATTCATTTTTTTCTTTTTACTCTACAAACCATACGGTTTAATAACATGCACAAATATCAAATAGGTGAAGTGGTCACCTTAATGTGTCTTGGGATGTGAGACTCTAAGGTGAGTCAAAACATATGGCATGGCACTCACGAGGTGAGTGGAACACTCACCTTGCCATTTACCTTACCTTGCCGAGTAGTCTAATCATTTGTACTTTTTTAGTCAAAAAAGGCCAGTTATGATTTGTTATGTTTGCATTTACAGTCTGCAAGCTGTAACAAATAATGCCTAGATATTTGTTATATCTAGGAGAATAATGTGGTTCAAAGAAAAAGGAGAAAATGGTTGATTTGCAAGGAAGTCAAAGTTTATATGATTGAAAAGTTGTTCAAATTTTCATGTTTGTGTTTTATATTAGTATTGGCCGATTAATTTGACAAATTGGTTGTTCGTCTACGATGAATACTACATATTTGGAGTCTTATGTGTGTTTGCTAGCGCTAATTTGATATATTGAAGCAATCTTTCTTCTATGCAGGATCTAAACAACCAAATTTTTCAGAATGCCATCAAAGGTAAGAACAAAAAAGAAACGGCTTCATTGTTCGCTTACTTATTATACTTTGACATCCGATGTCAAACGAAGTGCTTTCTTTTCCAAAATTAGTATACATATATTCGATTCTCGTATATGGATCAGTAACTTCATAAACAAATAAAATAATCATCATAATAAAATAGGGAATCTATGTTGAAAGTGTGAGCCAATCTAAGAATAGTTAGTAACCTGTCAACTACAGGTTTGACTTTTAAAGTCAAAAGATTCCTGTTTAGGTAGCTTGTTAACCTGATCTCTTTGAACAATTAATGCAGCTTTCTCACCACTAAAGATTAGATTAGGAGGGACTTTACAGGACAAGGTTGTTTACCAAACAGAAAATAACCCGAAGCCCTGCGTAGGATTCACCAAAAACACCTCAGTGTTATTTGGTTTTACTGACGGCTGCCTACCTCTAAACAGATGGGATCAATTAAGCAACTTCTTTAGAGATACAGGGTAAATAAGAATAATCCTTGTTTTTCTTTCCCATACATTTCACATTTTTATCGAATAGAGAATTCCTTGGCTTATATTTATGGTTTACATTCAGGGCTGAAATTATTTTCGGATTGAATGCACTTGCTGGTAAGACAGTAGTAGCTGGCTCAGCAGTTGGAGCTTGGGACTCTGCAAATGCTGAATCTTTGATACGTTATACGGTTAAAAAGAACTACACCATGTATGCTTGGGAGCTAGGTAAGTTCATTCACATAACACCACCACATGTTAAAAATCAGACTTGAAGTAGAGATGGCAATCTCGACACATTACTTAAGAATGGTCGATTTAGGTTATTATTTATCTCTAACGGGTCAAAAACGTAAAATGAAAGGCCAAAAGGAATAGGTCACATGAGTCCAAATTCGCGAAAGTGTATTTTCTATGCATAAACGTCGTAAATCATTATATTGCAAATTGCATTGTTATTAAATGCCTTATATCTAACACACCAACTATTTATAAACAACTAAAAGATTTGAACAAAAAGTGTTTCGGATCACCCAGCCTGACACGACCTGTACAACCTAATCGGTTTGCACATGTTACCCAACCTGCTCCTACCTGCCAGACCACCCATTTGGGCACCTTAATCATTTGATTCAAATATCTTGTAGGAAATGAGCTGAGTGGAAGTGGAGTTGGAACAAAAGTAGCAGCATCTCAATATGCTTTCGACACTATGACCTTAAGAAACATAGTTCAAGAAATTTATGAGGGGGTCGAGCCTAAGCCTCGGATAATTGCACCCGGGGGTTTCTTTGATGCCAACTGGTTCAAGGAATTTATAGACAGAACTCCTGAAACACTAGACATAATCACTCACCATATCTACAATCTTGGCCCAGGTATTCTTTTACTAAATGAACCAAAATGACCTAAATTCCAAGCTACCAATTCGGAAAGTTATAATCTTTTTTCGTTTCTTATAGGGGTTGATCAACATCTTGTTGAAAAGATACTCGATCCTTCTTATCTTGATGGTGAGGCAGATACGTTTAAGCAACTTCAAAATATCCTCAAGACTTCTATAACTTCGGCTTCTGCTTGGGTTGGTGAAGCTGGTGGTGCTTATAACAGTGGACATAATCTTGTCACCAATGCATTTGTGTTTAGTTTCTGGTAAGCAAGTGTGAAAAGACCAAAATACCATTTATGTAAAGGATAGCCATCATGGGACATCGGTGTTGTGCAGGTACTTGGATCAGCTAGGAATGTCATCTGTTTATAACACAAAAACATACTGCCGACAAACATTAATTGGAGGAAACTATGGTTTGCTCAACACTACGACATTTGAGCCAAATCCAGATTACTACAGGTTCATAACTGAACTTTGTATTATGTTTTTTGACTTTTTAGGTCAAAATTGATATTGTCCTATAGTAATGTTTATAACTTGATGTGAATTTGTTGTTTCTACCAGCGCTCTTCTTTGGCATCGGTTGATGGGTAGGAAGGTGCTTTCTACAAACTTTACGGGGACAAAGAAGATACGAGCCTATGCACATTGTGCTAAAGAATCTGTAAGTGCACAACAGACTTTTTTCAATAGTGTTACTTAGACCTAAAACACATGCCTAAATACATGCCTAATGCATAAATCACTTGTACAAGTATATTATGTACTTTCTCTCTTCAAATTCTCACCAATCATTTTTTCAAATCAACCAATTAAATCATTAGGTACATAAGTAGGCATGATTATTAGGCACATCAATTATTTTCCTTTCTCATAAAGGTGTATTTTAATTAAGCTTGTTCCAGTGGGTTGAAAAAAGGTCAATTTGGGTTTAAAGTTTTCTCCAATGGGTCAAACACAGTAAGGTTTTAGATTAAAGCTAAAAAAGAGAATTAAGCCGGGTCAAACGGTTTGCAGTCACTCGAAATGTTTTCTACTGCTTAAAACCTTATACATCGTTTTATTTCTGGATTGATAGTTTTTAAAATATAGCTTTTTATGATCCTATCGAATACATTGGTTATTTAAAGAATGACAGAAAATGGAGTAAAACATGTCGACAGGTTGGCCTAAGTTAACCCGACCCATTTGGACATGTATTCATAACTATCTATTCTGACTTGGCGTAAATGATAAGACTTCTGTTTCTTGAGCCCGTGAAAGTTTTAACACTTCCTGTTTAGAGTTTTTTTTATGAAAACCAGAGACCCGATAATAAAGGCATTTCCTAGTCTCATGATGTTTCTAATGTCTATTGCAGAAAGGAATAACGTTACTACTAATCAATCTAGACAACACGACTAGAGTTGAAGTAAACTTGTCTTTAAATAACACATGGATCGTGCATAAACTCAAATCTGGTCATCATCATCACTGGCGTAAAGGAAACAAACCACGTGGAAGCATGATTGGTGGAGCAAACTCACGAGAAGAATACCATCTAACAGCCAAAAACAGGAATTTACACAGTCAAGTAATGATACTTAATGGTAATGAGTTGACAGTAGATGCAAATAACGCGATTCCACCATTGGAGCCTGTGCATGTTAATTCTTCAGAGCCTATAAGTGTTGCTCCTTATTCTATTGTGTTTGCTCATCTCCCGCATCTTACGCTGTATGCTTGCAGCAATTAGATTGTTTTATCATTCATACATACACGGAATGGAACTGAGAATCAGTTCATTTTGGTTATTGATTCATAGAAATATTCATTAACAATTGTTTTTTTTTTAATACTCTTAAAGTCTCTTTAAGATGAAATGCATTATGGTTGTTAGTTTAAGTTGTTTGCTTTCGTCTTTCTTTCATTGGTGGACCTAACTGAAAGAAAAAATCCGCAGAGGTGGCAATTTTGACCCGGTTCTTACAAACGGGCTGATTCGGGTTATATTTTATGTTTGACAGATCACATTTAAAAACTTGTCAAAAAGGGTGAAAGTCGCCAAAAGTGTTTTTCCAGTGCATACAATACCCTTAATTATTTTCCGCAAAATATTATACGGATATCGTAGTTGTATAGTTTTTGTAGTCATACGGAGTATCTAACAAACAAACCCAATTAGAAAGAGTCTAAAAAGAAAGTTTATAACAAACAAAACCAATTAGAAAGAGTCTAAAAAGAAAGTTTATATAGATCTTCAGGCTATGCTCTAAAGTCTAAATTAATAAAGTATCCATTTTGACCCAACGTGTTGCCCCTTATTCTCTTAAGTTTCCTCATGAGTCATGCCAGGTTCTATAAATAACGGGATTTTCTATCTTAATTTCTTCAAACCAAAATATACAAGAATGATACATATTCAATATTCTAGTGTTATAATTGTTTTCATATCCATGACTTCACAAAATTACAATAGTGTTGGTTAGTGAAAGTTAGTCACCTTCTAGCCAAAATTGTTGAAGGGATCCATGTTAGTAGTAGCCAATATCGTCTCATCTTTTAATCTATCTTCTTGAAACTTTGAGGTTTACTGCTCGCGAATGCTAACCATACGACTGTACCAGTGAGGTAAAAGAAAATCGATGGTGCGAAGAGTGACATCTACATGAAATATCAGTAAATTCTTATATTAACCAATTTTGAGTATATAAGTGAAAATTAAGAAAGGTTTGATAAAACTTACACCCCATGAATGTGTTGAATCAAGAAGATATCCGGTGAGAGCAACACCTACAATTCCAGGAACTGCTCCTACGGTATTGGTAATGCCCTGAATATACAAATAAATATTATCAGTGTTAAATGTGTGATT
Organism: Chrysanthemum seticuspe; assembly: GCA_019973895.1. Classification (NCBI taxonomy): domain Eukaryota; kingdom Viridiplantae; phylum Streptophyta; class Magnoliopsida; order Asterales; family Asteraceae; genus Chrysanthemum; species Chrysanthemum seticuspe. Next base: position 312,472,673 of record BPTQ01000005.1, read on the forward strand.
TGACATTTCGAAGCCAATAGTAATACAAAACATACCAAAAGTATGCTTGCATATTCAGGTGAGATATCTTGATGTGTGCAATATAGTCCTGCAACAAAACAAAGAACAATGATATTATTAAAGTCTATACATTAGAGATCGAAACTGCATGAAAAAGACCAAATGTTACAGATAGTTGAGCACCTGATAAGGCGAAGCTTGATAATGCTAAACCACCAGTAAGGATAGTGACAACTTCCCATGGTGGCAAACCCAAGTCGACAGACGATAAAATCATACATGCTGCAGGAGACAAAAATGCAATTGTTTGGCAGATCTTGCGTACCTACATGAACAATAATCAAGCATAGATGGTGAGATTCTAAAGTTGCGGGTCATATAGCGGTAGCTAAATGGGCAGGTTGAGTAATAGGTAAAACATTTGTGCTGGTCGAAACGGGTCAGGTCGGGTTGACACAAAATACTATTATCCAATTAGTTTAATGTAATCAAACTTATTGATATTATATGGCTTTTTGGTTTTGTGCCTGTGACTTTTGGCCAGGTCAATCTATTCGACCCCTTTTGTTTTTTAGTCAACTACTTTGGTCTTACCCATGTGACCCGTAAGACGCAAAACATATACCAAATCAACGCATCATAAGTAAATAGGTAGAAATTACCACATCCATGGATGCATTTATGCTCAACATACCACAGTTGTTTCGACTCCACTAGAGATTAACTTGTCTGCAAATTGTGATGCGAAGCTGGTAACTACTACTGAAGCTAGTGGAGGAAGAACAGACACCTGGATAAATAAATATAAATATGAGAATGAGACCAAAAATCACAACAAAAAAAATGCAAAAGCAACGGCAAAAATCATCCAGGACGACTTTCATTTGTGTAAAAATGATGGCTTTAAACAAAAAGCTGATTTGTACAAACCCATGCAGCTTCTGTTAAATTTAAGTTCAGCTCCTCACTGCATATGATAAAAGTTGAAGCTTTAGGTTACTTTTAAGAACCAAACTGTAGATACCGAAGTGTGTAACTATATACTAGTATTACCTGAAATAAGTAGGAAGCCACGACAAACAGCAGTAATGACCCCAACTTCCACAAAAATGAGCATATATCATCGCCCATACGGCTTTACTTTGGAAAAAAGACTTCCATGGTACCTATAAATGAAATTACATCAAAAGGAGGTCTCATATTTACCGAATTGAAAAGTTGGAATGAGAAAGTTTAGAAGATTATTCTTGCTTCGTACGTTTAAGGAGCCACCAAACTCCTCCATAGACGTTTCCCAAGACTTCGCCTTATGATTTGACTGAGATCCTGTAAATTATTATCATATAAGTACCCAAAATACCCATCAACATATCTACTTTAAACTTTAAACCGTTCGAGAAAAAGAAGCACTAGAATTTGTATACGACTTCCCACAAAGGAACTTTCACAGGTATCACTATCAACTACAAACATAAAAAAAGGATTATTTATAAGGACATGGAAAACTGAAAAATGGATGCGCGTACTTGATAATGATGCAGAGTTGGTTGACGGTTGGTCTTCTGCAACAAATTGAAACCCCAAAAACCTTCAATTGTAAAGTTATAACTTAGTCAATATGCAAGTAGGTAGTTATTGTTGAAAATAATTTGGTCACATCACTTTACCACATAATTCCGAACGATCCAAACATGTAGAATACGGATTCCCATCCAAAAGATTCTATCAGGGGAGGAGCCAAAAGAAGCCTGCAGGTTTGCAAACAGAATGTAAGGATATGAATAACTCAATAATTATATATAATGTTTAATATAACACAGCAGCCTAACATACCCCAAAACACTTCCAACACTTAGACCACCAAATACAAATGATACAGCCCGTGAGCGTTCTTCTAACGGAATTAACCTGCACAGAAGATTAAAGGCACCAAAAAATTTAATAAAATAGTCCATCGATATGACTGGTGAATTACAAAATGCATGCCTCTAAACTCTTTCGATTACATACCTGGCTATCAGATCCGTGGCAGCTGAAGGCGATACTCCTTCCCCAATTCCAACCTGGATTGTGCGATACAGATAATTTTCAGATGGAGTAAAGCAGAAGAACTGAAACATATATTAGAAAGCTTTCTTCTAGAGTTCTAGATACATTATGCACACAAGTGAAAGGCCAAATTCTAGGAAATTAGTTCCAATTTTTCCTGTAAATAAAGATGTATAGTTACTGCCATCAAATTAGTAGTAAGGCACCTTGTGAACAAAGGGTATTTTGGGATATTAACCACCATTAAAAGTCTAGTAAGGTTGGGACCTAAAGATCGATGAAGATAGTACATGACCATGTCAAATTTCTCTTGAAATTCAAGATAATTACACTAGCATGAAAAAAGTTCAGGGAACCAAAGAAGGAGAAACATACAAGAATTCTTGAAAGAACAAGTCCAGGCATAAAACCAGCAACAAGAGGAACAAGTGCTGTGGCAAGTGACCAGGCCAGAACACCAAACTGAAGAATTACCCTGCACGAAGTCACGCACAAAATGCTTATACACAATTGATAAGCATAAAGAGCTAAAACTAGGCATCTTATGGCATCAAAACTATAATAAATACTACTTCCTTCAAAATACTAACCTCCCACCAAATATTTTCGAAAGCCAACCACCTGGCAGCTGACTCATCGCGTACCCCCAAAAGAATGATGATTGCACCAATCCTGCAACTGACGAACTCCACCCGAACTGATGCGACATTGGTATAATAGCAATACTCAAGTTCACCTGCATAAGAAATTCATCGTCTTTAACCAACTTACCATAATTCACTGGCACAACAACCAATATTACACTATGGTCACCCAAACAAGATCACAAAATCATAACATTAAGCCAAAGAAACACCTAACAAGAAATTAAAGTTAACAAAAGCTAAAAATCATGAAAACACATATGAAATGATCATTTAGAAACCTAAAACTTAAATCACCCCTTAAAGGATCAGTTTTGTACTATAAGGTAAAACATTTCTATGAAGGTTTTCCCTGTTTAGGTTATATCCGGAGAGGGTGAGAATTTGACTCAGATGTACGCAGCCTAACCAGGTATCCCCATGACCATTTCCGAACCCTTTCCCTGGCCAACTCCAAGATGTTTACATAGCGTGGTTCGAACTTGAGACCTCTTGTGAAGACATCAGTAAGACTTATCACTAGGCCACTTTGGTGGTGGTTGAAAAAAGTTGAACATTATATGCAAAATTCAAAATTTTATAAAATTGTCATTTTGAAAGCTAGCTTATTGGTAAAAGAATGACAGAAAATAATACAATCAACCACCATCCAAATTGCCTGGTGGTAAGTCATTTTCCCTCCACATAAGAGGTCAAGTGTTCAAACCTTACTAGGTACACTTTTGGGGGTGGTCAAGGAAGGGTCGGAAACGGTCACGGGGATACCGCGGTTAGGCCGCGTACATCTAAGTCAAAAAAACTTGCTCTACCCGGGTAACCTAAACAAGGAAAGCCTCATCTGTTTACCCATTATACAATCATAAGCAACAAAAAAAATCACAATAATATTACAGATTACGTGTATATATTAAGTGCAAAAAAGCCGTTAGTAAACACTTTTTTTCTGAAATTATATTTAACCTTTTACCTTCAAATTTTAACCTAAAAGATAAAAGTTGTAAAGACATACTCACTTAATGGACTTTATATAATTGTTTGACAAGTTACGGAAAATTTTACTCATTACTGGACTAATGTTTTTAAAAGGTATCATACTTGCCACCATTTGCTTTTGTGGGTAGCGAACAAAATTGTTTGCTTTTGTGGGTACTTTTCTTTCAAATTCTTTTTTTTTTTGGTATTTTGCGAAATTTTTGCCCCTCTTAGCTAATAGAATTTTTTTTCCCGAAGGGCAAAAATGTCACATAAGGATGAATTTGAAAGAAAAGTACCCACAAAAGCAAAAAATTTTGTTCCCTACCCACAAAAGCAAATGGTGGCAAGTATGATACCTTTTAAAAACATTTGCCCTTGTATAATTTGTTGTAATTATCGTTAGATTAAGTGTATATATCGTTCCTACGCTTATCTACCTTAATAATTGTAACAAATGGGGAAAGTTTGTCATTTTACCTATCATTTGATTAAATATGCATAATTTGTCAAACGCTAGAAAAACTGAGTATCTCCTTATTTGCTCGTTTCTTCCACCTCTATGTAAATTTATTATAGAACAAAAGCTTTTTCACTAGTTAATACGAGAAATGATTTATATAAGCACTTATTTTTAAGCAGAAGCAGAAAACAATTAGTAATCCCAAACACCCTCTAAACTATACAACCCTATGCTAAAAACAACATTAAAAAACAGATTAAACAAAGATTACCTTATCCATGTTACAAATAACAAAAGCAAGTGAAGTAGTCCCAATCAACTTATATCTCTGAGGAACATTTTTCCATGGTGGCCAATCCATATTATCAAACCCCAACACTTTCCCATTTCCAACATCTCCAAATTCATCATCATCAACAATTTTCAACCCACTAACAATCCTCTCACCATTTTTTTCAGCAAGATTTTCTTTTTCCTTAATGTTACAACAAATCTTGGAAAACCCTTTTCTAGAATTCAATAAAGATGGTGCTAAAGATGGTTTTAAGAAATGGTTTTTGGGTGTATGATGATGAAGTTTGAGTTTTTTATGGTGTTGTAGACATGATAGAGTTGTGTCTGTTTGGAGTGTAAATAATTTGGACATTTTTTTTTTTTTTTTTTAATGGAGTGTTGATGAAAGTGTTTTTTTTTTGGAAGTGTTTAATGTGAGAGTTTATGTTGTTCAAGTATTTGACAATGAAGAGAGGATGTAGTGATGCCACGTTGGAGTTGGTTAGTGGCCCCAGTTTCATTGGAGTGTTTGTGTTGTACAACATATGTCAAATGTTTTGTTTCGAGTAAATTTCAAAGGTCATCCTTTTGGTCCGAACAAATTGCATATTTGGTTCTTATTTTTTCGAAAAGGAAACCTAAAGACATTACGAGTGCAATTTTCATCTTTGATCAAAGTGAAAGTGAAAGTGATTAAATTATTCTTGTTTTTTTTTCTATTTAATAAAATTGAGATGATGAAAATTTTAGTCATTTTGTTTAAGTCAGAGATGAAAATTACAGTCTTTAAATTTCATATAAAGACGATGTGTGTACTTTCAAAAGACAGGAATGTAACATGTAATTTGACAAAATCACAAGGACGATTTTTGCAATTTACTTTTTGTTTCAATGTGGAATATTCGGTTCTTACAATTTGTTGATAGAAAAAATGAAGCTTTACTTGTTTAGGAAATTGCTTAGAAAATACTCCGTAGTTTTTAGAGTTTTGGATGTGCACAATTTATTTTGGCGCATACAACACGTCATCTTTTTCCTTTTTTTTTTCCTAATAGTAGTTCTAAAGATTGTGCCTAAAAGTTATAAAACATGCAATAAGAGTGGTATAATTAATTGGTTGAGAACAGCATGGACGGAGCTTGAACTATTTTACCGGAGGAGCCAAAAGAGACTTAATAATTTTTAAGGGGGCCAAACATGTAAATTGTTCTATGTTAATATTTTATTTATAAAAAATACACCAAAAAACAAGCTTGCAAATCCATTTTTGGGAGGGTCACAACCCCACCCTACCCTTGAGAAGCTCCGTCCATGGAGAACAGTTAATTTAAAAGGATTAGCGATTATTTTAAAAGCATAAATCATTTAAGCATGCTAGAATTTATTAAACATAGCCCTAAAAGGTATGTTTAACATTTTCCTAGTTTTTATACTAAGTTTTAAGAGTTTTATGTTAACCAACTAAATATGGTTATCATCAAAGAATTTGAGGTAATTATGATTATAATATGAAGTAATAATTAATGCATGTCTTAACATTCTAAAATCGTGAAAAATACTAGTTATGGAATTGGTTGCCCTATCATGCGACGAAAGGGATGGACGAAGTGGGTTTCTCGTAGCTTTTGGTATGGTGGTGTGTGTATGTTTAGTGGTTAGAGGTTCGGGGAAATTTGCAACGTTGCAACAGGAAAGGGTGGTGGAGTCGGTTTTTTTAAAGATGTTTGATACACATGAACGAGAAAAAAGGAGATGTGAATATAGAAGGATAATTATTATTACCTTTCTCGCGCCTTCAGTCTGTTACGTCTAGTTCATATAATATTTTTGAGAAAATTGTAATCAATTAAGAGTTTTATAATGTGTTGTGGTTGGATTTCAATTGAATTATAATGTATGTATATGATGGAAATACGTAATTATGATCTAAAGAAAGCTGTTACATGTTTATATACGAAAAGTGTTTATATATGAAAAGAGTGGTGATAACTAGAGGTGGACTTTGACCGGTTTTGACCTAAATCGAACTGATTTTTGGTCAAGGTCAAGAACCGGTTTGCCCAAAAACCGGTTCGGTTCGGTTTGGATTTAAAGGGGAAAAAACCCAGACTAGTCCAAACCGGTTGGGGTTGGATGGGAAACTGGTTTTAAACCAGTTTTCTTTTTTCTTTTTCTTTTTTTAAGGCGCGAATGAAGTAAGATATTCGGGGTTTTTCTTTTTTTGTTTGTTCGCGTTTTATACATATTAAACTTAATAACTTCAACTTTTAGTTGATAAACTCATAATACATAAAAAATAAATTACTTGAAACACAAAGCTAATACATTTGATCGATTTATTCATCGAAAAGTTTAATTGAGAGCTTCTTCGAGAGTGAGATCTTCTTCTTCGGCTTCAGAGGACCTAGCCTCGCTAGCAGCTTCATCTTGAGCGATTTCTTCATCGAAAAGTGATATTGTTAAACCCTCATCCACCTTGGCATCTTGTAATGGTGCTTCGTATTCTAGTCTGTCTTCAAGACTTGAAATGTTTTGTATATGTTCGGCCATGTCTAAGTGATCCTTCAAGCAAATACGCATCTCCAAAGATGCCAGTGTGAGTTTTGTTCTTCGAATCGCTAATACCCTTCCGCTAGTAGAAAAATCAGATTCCGAAGCTACCGTAGAAGCTTGTACGCTTAGTAAATCTCAGGCCATGGCGGCTAGAACGAGAAATTGAGATTACCTTCCTTTCCACCAAGCCAAAATATCAAAGTTTGTGAATTCGTAGGGTCCCATAGTGTTTATCCAATCGGTTATAATATATCTCTCAATTTCGTTAGTCGATAATTGGTCACTCCTAGCCCGGTTAGTGCTTTCTTGTTTTAAACTATAAAATAAGCCAAGCATTGGATCCAAGTAGAATTTGTAGAAAACGATGAAGAAGCCATACTCGTTAAAACATTTGTTGCACCATATTTATTATAATAAACATCAAATAAATATTTAAAACATTTGTTGAAATCATTTTTGCATTTGTTGCAAAGAAAATGTTTTCTTGAAGCAAATCCAAGTCCGTAGTAATCTTTTCGATAAATAGTTCTTGGCCGCTAAGTTTTTCTTTCATGGTTGAACCATATTTGCAAATAGTGGACCATTAAATTCGTATTGGACTAATTTTGAACACATTATATAAATTTGGTTGACTACCAAATGACTCGTGGGATAATAAACACCCGATAATAAAGTTGTTGCGGTTTTAAAAACTTCGAGTAAATAGGTTATTTGTTGAATAATAAGCCAATTTTTGACCGAAAATGGTGTCACATTCGAACACCTTAGGCAAAGTTCCTCATGAAAAACTTGTAAAGTATTTTTTTTTTTTGCGTAAACCACTTATAAACATTTTATAAGTTGAATTCCATCTTGTAGGAACATCCCAATTAGGGATTAAAAATAGAACCCGTATCCTTACACAATTTCATATATTCTTTATATATAAATTTACTCAAACAAAATATATCTTGTAACATTTTTTTAAAAACGTCTTTTATCATACTTATTTCGGGCCTTGCTAGTCCGTCTTGCACAACCAAGTTTATAATGTGTGCAACACATCGACTGGTAAAAAAATGTTGTGCGAAAGTGGATGGTATTTTAGTATTAGTTTTTTACGGTATATGTATTATTACTCGCGTTATCAAATGAGATTGAAAAAAAAATTCTTCTAATTTATAGTACTATATTATTACATCTCGTAACATACAAAATAAATTTTGACCGTGTGAGGATACTCAAAGTTTTCAAAAGCAATTGTACGCTTCATCATTTGCCAAGTTACGGGATCAATCCAATGCGCGGTAACACAATTCCGAACCGGGTAAATCATGAGGAGCCGACCAAACATCGGTTGTTAAGTTTACACTTATATTTAAATTTTCAAAACCTTTTTTTAGTTTAATTTTAGCGTTTTTTTCAAGCTTTCATACAATCGCGTTTAAGAGTAGCACGACTTACATGATTATATTGCGGTTGAAGAGTATTTTGAATCACCTTAGTTAATCGAGGGTTGTCAAATTGGTTGAATGACAAACCTTCTTGAATCACAAAGCCCGCAAATTGTTGTCGAACCCCACCCGCCTCGTAAATACCCCCCTCTCGTGACATATATGCTTGATCCCGTTCCGGATTGGATTTGATTGCTTCGCAATAATTATTGATACGCCCCCTTCAACGTCGAGTTGGATTCCGATTTCAAAAACTTAGAGCAATGTTTATGATATGTGCTTATTCACATATCTTTTCATTTAGAAAACAGACCCAAAACAACCAAGGAAAAGCCGTTTATTGCTAATATTTGTGGTTTTCTTGAGTTTGTGCTTGTGCAGGTATGAATATGCAAAAACACACAAAAAGGATCCAAATCAGATGTAAATCCGAGCACGAGAGATCAAGAGAGTTTTAGCTGAGCTGGAAGGTCAAGATTATGTATTTTGGAAGATTTTATTCTCAGAAGATGATTTTTGAAGTTTCAGCAAAGTTTGAAGAAAAGTCAAGTTCAGCCCCTGCACTTTGAGCATTTGGCAGAATTGGTCCCTGAAGTTTCAGAAATTACAGAATACACCCTTGGATCATTTGAGCTTTACATGATTGGTCCTTAATGAGATTTTCAGAATTACACTTGTGTTCCCTTGGAAATTCGAATTATACAAGATTGGTCCCTAAATATTACTTGGGTTCAAATTATATCCTAAGTCCAAATCTTATTAAAACCTTCGGCCCAAAAATGTAATACCCGAGCCCAATCCCAATCACACTTACCCGTTTAATTATCCTAACCCGAAATAACTCTTTACCCGGTTTAAATACCCGGTCAACCCATTTATTACCCCAGGTCAAACACCCGAAATACAATTAAAAAATAAAACCCGCCAAACATTTACCCCCCTTTTCCCTTTTACCCAGATAGTTAGAACCCTAATTCACCCACCCCGTGTAATTGATCAAATTGACCGCAATTAAGGGCAATATAGTACATTCCCTGACACCCCACTGACAAAGGGAATGACACATCATCTATCCGTGTGCCATTGGCCACATGTCGCTCTCTTATTGGCCGAAACTTGTCATCAGATTTGATCTAAGGGTGGATAGCAAGAGATGTAGCGTGGGATTTGATCCAAGGGTGTAAATGAGCTCTAAAGAAGCACAAATGATGAAATTCGAGAAGCTTCCAAGACCCTTAGCTCATGTTATAAATAGACCTCTTTTCTCATTCACAAAGGGTATCTTATTTTCTGTATTTTTCTTCTCTCTAGCTTAAGTTGTAGTGGTTATTTGCAATTAAAATGTTTTAAATACTTTGTAATTCGTATTGTGTACTCAATTTTCCTTATTAATAAAAATTAGTTTTCATTTTCAATTGTTTGTTTTAAGTTTCTTATAATCTAAATCTTCTTATAAACTTACTTTAGTGCTTATTATAGTTTTATCATACTTGTTTTAACTTGTTTCATCAAAATCTCAAAAATACAAAAAAATCACATAAAATCATTTGAAAATTAAAAATAACTTTAGATCTGTGTTTTGCTACTTATAATCTAAAGATTATGTTTAAAAGTTAAAAACATGCAATAAAGGTGCTACTTTTAATTGGTTGGGAGCAATTAGTTTCAAAGCGTGAGTTATTATTCTGAAAGTACAAATCATTTAAGCATGTTAGAAGTTATTAAGCACAGCCCTAAAAGGTATATTTAGCATTTTCCTAGTTTTTATGCTAAGTTATAAGAGTTTTATGTTAACCAACTTAAAATCGTGAGAAGTACTAGTTATGGAATTGGTGGCCTATGATGCGGCTGATCACGTATAGCCTCCCCGACACCTATACGGTCCGACGCGGGCTAACCATGATATCGTGGACATCACACAGGACAGTCGCGGACCGGGCGCGTAGCCCGGCTACGCCACTAAACATTTCCGCGGACAGCATGTACGTCCGAAGAAGGGTGCAACCGCGCCCCACGTAAAGGGAAAGGAATCTTTCCTAGGTTAGATGTACTGCGACCTGCAGGACCCAAAAGGGGAAAGCGGGACAACTCCCGCCCAAAAACATCACCATCACAACAAGCGGACAAGCTCTGCAGCTGACTTACGTCACAAACTGTCGCTCTCAAGACCCGTGACCTTGAGAACAAGACAGAAAGGTCAACCATATAAATAGAGGTCTTACCTTTACTCAAACGGTAACACACATACACACTCTCTCTCTAGAATTCACTTCATCTCTCTAAAAACTATCACTTACTCTCACGCCGGAGGTTGACCGCGGAACCCCGTTCCGCGGTGAGACTAACGGTGTTGGTTTTCTTAGCAGTTAGCAATCGAAGATTTCACTTAATACAAGATCTATTCTCCGAAGAGTTAGCTTACACTAATCCTCATAGGAGAAGCGCCCAGAATTGTATTAACAAGTTGGCGCCATCCGTGGGACCAGTAACATAACTGCGTCTCCTAAAAAAAACTCTGATGAGCAATTTGGCAGAAAACCCCTCCCCCTCTCCTGAGCCGTCCATGGTCAGAAACACGGGAGGGAATGAAAAAGTGCAAGCTATAGAACAATACCACCCTAAAACCGCGACAGATGCGTCAATAAGGGAGTTCTGCGAAAAGCACTATCATCAGATCTTGCCCTTCATGGCAGAGAAAATCCATCAGGAAAAACTGGACCGGGTCAAAACCCGGTTGGATTTTGACGATGAGGACAGAAATGAGAGATCTCAAGAACACGCTCGGAATACTCGTCCAGCATCTGAAAGAAAAGAGGCACCGAAAAGGAGGCGTGAAGTCAGTCCTAGCGCCAGGTCAGACCCTCCGGAGTATTCCAAGTCTTGAAGTGTCTTCTCAAGACTTAACAGTAGAGACGAGGGAGGTTCTAGGGAGAAAAGCCGGTGGGAGGCCAAAAGGCCGCGGACGGATGTATTCTCAAGACTGGAGAAGGAACGTCAGCATGTGTCCACAAGGCTTGGTGACCCAAAACTAACCGTATTCTCCAGACTCCAGTCAAAGGTCACTTCCCGTAGACAACGCAAAAGAGAAGCAGAAAAGCAGAGTAAACGGGACATGGCCGAGAAACGTTCAGAAGATAGACACCAACGAAGCCGGAGTACTACCCACGGCAATGCTTCCCACTCGAAGTCAGGCAGAGGAGAAACATACCACTCGTGCCGGAGTAGAACAAGGGAAATATCTCCCCCGGAAAGCGAGGAAAGCACTGGAGGACATTGGAAATCCACCCCGAAAAGCAAGAAACGGGAAGATGACGACCTCTACTCCCCGTATGACGTGGCTGACACAGACCCCTTTACCCGTCGCATACGGAATTTTGAATTCCCGGACAGAACAAGAATGCCAACCCACATCAGGACATATGATGGGATACGAGATCCGGTGGATCATTTGAAGATCTTCCAGACCGCGGAAAAAGTGGAAAGATGGGCCATGCCCACATGGTGCCACATGTTTAACTCCACCCTCGTTGGGCACGCCCGCGGCTGGTTCGATGAGCTAAGTCCGGAAAGCATTGACAGCTTTGAGGAGTTGAGGTCACGCTTTCTCTCATACTTCCTACAGCAGAAGAAGTATACGAAAGATCCTGTTGAATTACACCATATAAAGCAGCGAGAGGGGGAGTCCACGGAGGCATTCGTGGAACGCTTCAAAACGGAGAGCATGTATGTGAAGGGAGCCCCAGAGTGCATGAGAGTGTCTGGCTTCATGCACGGGATAACAAACCCGGAACTAATCAAAAGGCTCAATGACAACATCCCCCAGTCGCAGGATGAAATGTGGAAAGTTGTGAAGGCATTCCTCAGAGGTGAGGTGGCCGCAGCCAACCAGTCAAAGAAGAAACACCCCCAGTGGAGGAACCAGGACCAAGGGCAGAAAAGCATCCAGATCTCTGAACGGAAAGGAGAGTTTAGGAATCGCTCAAGGCCGGAGAGGAAGAGAGGGGACAGGTTCACACCCCTCACAAAGACACCGAAAGAAATCCTGCCATGGACACGGTCAAATTCACAGCCCCTCCACCGATGTCCAGCCCGGCCGAGTCCAGAAATAAAGACAAATACTGTGATTTTCACAAGGAAAAGGGGCACAACACGGACGAATGCTATCAGTTGAAAAAACAGATAGAGGAGGCAGTCAGGTCCGGACAGCTCGCACATCTGGTCAAAGAGATCAAGAACGGAGCACAAAAGAATGGTGGCCCCAAGGGAGGAAAGAAAGAGACCGCAGCCAAAGACAAAGCCCATGCCATATACATGGTCAACACTTGGCAGCGTTCGGTCAAACCCAAGCGGGGTCCAGAAGGAGTTTTGAGCATGGAAATATCTTTCCCCTCCATATCCGGGGATGACTGGGATGATCATCCGCTGGTGATCAAGGCGGATGTGGAAGGATGCACAATCCACAGGATGTACGTGGACAACGAAAGCGCCTCAGAAGTTCTGTACGAACATTGCTTCAACAAGCTAAGCCCAGATATCCGCAAAAGACTAATTCCTGCCACGTCGCCACTGTTGGGTTTTAGCGGAGAACTCTCATGGCCATTAGGACAGATCCTCTTGGAAGTTACGTTGGGAGATGAGGAGAACTCAGCCAGTGCTTGGATGAACTTCATGGTTGTGCGATCTCCGTCCCCCTACAACGGAATAATTGGACGCCCGGGGATTAGGCTGTTAAGGATAGTGCCATCCACGGCGCATGGGATGATAAAATTTCCTACCCTTGGCGGAGTTGTGACCCTGCACAGTGACAAGGTGGTTCCGGTTGAATGCAGAATGATCGTGGAACCAGAACCCGGCCATACAACTACAGAAGTAAAAGAAGGAGTCGCGGTGGCAATCAACCCTAGATTCCCCGACCAAACGGTCACTATTGGAGGGGGGTTGAGCGAGCAGGGGAAGAAAGGTCTCTGTGATCTGCTCAAGAATAACTTGGACATCTTTGCTTGGGAACCCTCCGACATGACTGGGGTCCTGCGGACAATTGCGGAACACAAACTGAATGTCCGGGACGGTTATAACCCTGTGCGACAAAAGAAGAGGGGACAGGCCCCAGAAAGAAAAAAGCAATCAATGAAGATGTTACCAAGCTAGTGGCAGCGGGGATCATGAAAGAGGTACACTACCACGACTGGTTGTCTAATCCCGTTCTCGTCAAAAAGAATGACGGAAGCTGGAGAATGTGCGTGGACTTCAAGGATTTGAACAAAGCCTGCCCGAAAGATTGCTACCCCTTGTCGGAGATCGACTGGAAGGTCGAATCCCTCTGCGGATACCCATTCAAGTGTTTTCTTGACGCGTATAAAGGGTATCACCAGATACAAATGGCAGCCGGGGATGAGGAAAAGACAACATTCCACACAAACCAGGGCATCTTCTGTTATACCAAAATGCCTTTCGGTCTAAAGAACGCTGGCGCCACATACCAAAGGCTCGTCGATAAGGCGTTTGAGAAGCAGATTGGAAGAAATCTGGAAGTGTACGTTGACGATCTAGTGATCAAGAGCCATTCAGAGGAAGAAGTACTCAGGGATATGAGCGAAACCTTCAGGACCTTAAGGAACATCAACATGAAGCTTAACCCCAAGAAGTGCACATTCGGGGCGGAACAGGGAATGTTTCTAGGTCATGTGGTGAGCAAAGAGGGCATCCGAGCTTGCCCAGACAAGTCCGCAGCCGTAGCTACCCTCAAATCCCCGACAACCAAAAAGGAAGTGCAGTCTCTGAATGGAAAACTGGCCAGCCTCAGTCGTTTCATGTCCAAGTCAGCGGAAAGGTCCCTTCCGTTCTTCAAGACATTGAAAAAGTGCATTAAAAAGAGCGACTTTTATTGGACAATGGAGGCGGAGCGAGCATTTAAGGAGATAAAGCAGCACATTGCTAACCTACCAATGGTCATAGCTCCACAGCCAAAAGAAGAATTGATTATGTACCTGGCCGCGTCCCAAGAAGCTGTAAGCGCGGTCTTATTAGCACAGAGGGAATCAAGGCAGCAGCCAGTATATTTCGTCAGCCGCGCTCTAAAAGGCCCGGAGGTGAATTATACTCCAATCGAGAAGCTCGTCCTAGCGCTAGTACATGCATCTCGCAGGTTGCGGCGGTACTTCCAAGCACACCCGGTTGCGGTGATCACGGACCAACCACTAAAACAAGTCTTAACCAAGACGGAAAAGAGTGGAAGAATGACTGGATGGGCAATAGAGCTAGACGAACATGACATCACCTTCAGACCCCGGACAGCCATAAAGGGACAGATTCTGGCGGACTTCATTGCTGAGATCCCAGATGAAGAAACCTCTGAGAAGGAAAAGGACCGGCAGCAATACTCAGAGCCGTGGAAGTTATTCACGGACGGGTCCTCATGCATAGAAGGGTCCGGAGCAGGCTTAATCCTGACAAGCCCGGAAGGGCAGGAGTTCACCTACGCCCCTCCGCTTCAAGTTCGAGGCATCAAACAACGAAGCCGAGTACGAGGCACTAATTGCAGGAGTAAGGATTGCTGAACAAATGCGGGTCAAAGATTTATCAGCAAACGTTGACTCCCGTCTCGTGGCAAACCAGATAAATGGAGCATACGAAGCAAAGGAGGAAAGCATGGTGCGTTACTTGGCAAAGGCCAAAGCACTAATTGCAGGGTTCCGGACGTTCTCCATCAGGCAGGTCCCCCGGAGTCAGAACAAACAGGCAGATGCGCTAAGCAAAATTGCATCCACCAGCTTTGTCCACCTGACAAAGCAGGTCCTTGTGGAAGTCTTGAAAGAAAAATCCATTGAAGAAAAGCAGGTACTGGCAATTGTGGAAGAGGACGGGGATACGTGGATGACGCCCCTGATCGAATACCTACGGGATGAAACACTGCCAGCGGACGACAACAAGGCTAGAAAGATGCGGATCAAAGCAAGGCAATACGCGTTGAGAGACGGAATCCTGTTCCGGAAATCTTTTCTAGAACCTTGGCTCCGATGTGTAGGCCCCACCCAAGCCAACTACGTGCTGCGAGAAATCCACGAAGGATCGTGCAGCATGCACTCCGGCCCAAGGGCGGTGGTAGCCAAAGCAATTAGATCCGGATACTACTGGCCGACTATGCACAGGGATGCGCGCGAGCTAATTCAGAAATGCGAAGATTGTCAGGTCCACCGTCCGGTACCCAAGAATCCACAACAAAATTTGACTCCAATCACCTCCCCGTGGCCTTTTTACAAGTGGGGTATCGACATCTGCGGACCTTTCCCAGAAGGGCCCGACAAGGTCAAATTCATGATTGTCGCGATAGACTACTTCACTAAATGGATCGAGGCCAAACCCTTAGCCTCCATCACAGGAAGGCAAGTGAAGAAGTTTGTCTGGGATAACATAGTCTGCCACTTCGGCTTGCCGGGAGAGATAGTCTCGGACAACGGAAAGCAGTTCCGCGACAACCCATTCAAAGATTGGTGCCAGAAGCTCAACATTAGACAGCGGTTTGCGTCGGTGAAGCATCCACAGGCAAATGGGTTGGTTGAAAGCTCGAACAAAAGTCTGGGGGAAGGCATCAAATCAAGGTTGGAAAGAGGAAGCAAGGACTGGGTGGAGGAAGTGCCGCACGTGCTCTGGGCGCATAGAACCATGATCAAAACGAGCAACGGGGAAACCCCATTTTCTCTTACGTACGGCACCGAAGCAGTTATCCCGGTCGAAATTGGAATGCCAAGCCTTCGGTGTACAGCCGTACACCAAATCTCCAACGACCAGCAGCTTCGTTTAAACTTGGACATCCTTGTAGAGAAAAGGGAAGCCGCGGCCATTGAAGAGACACGTAGCAAAGCAAGAATGGAGGGGTACTACAACTCCAAGGTGCGAAGCACGGCATTCAGACCCGGAGAATTCGTCTACCGGAGCAATGAAGCCAGTCGAGCGGAAGATACTGGAAAGCTTGGTCCCAAGTGAGAAGGGCTGTATGAAGTGGTCGAAGCAATCGGGAATGGAACATACAAGCTCAGAGCCGCGGATGGGGAGACACTCCCGAGGACATGGAACATCCGCAACTTGAAGAAATGTTACATCTAAGCGTAAGTAGGTTTTCCCCGTCTTTTGTAAGTTGATTACGGACCAGGTCCGGACAACAGGGGAATTTTAACTTTTCATATCTCGTATCTATATTGTAATGTTTTTTAAGTAATGAAACGTAGATGCCTGGCCCGCTCTACAAAATTTCCAAAATACATATATTTTTTAAGCTTTACACCTTGTGCATAATTCCCACAACCGCGACAGACAGTGTCGCACATAAAGGACGAGCAACCTCAAAATTAACTCAGGCATATAAGTGGTATTGCAAACCCATTGTCCATTGTTTGATACCCCTGGACCCCAAAGGTACGGCCAAGGGTAAAAACCCAAAGCCCGGAATAACTAAGTCCGGCAACTAAAAAAAAAACAAAACAAGTGCACAGATCAACCAACACATTTCATTAAGTCAGCTTTCTACAAGTACACAAGGGCATACCCCCGGATTACAAATATGGCGCCGCAGCAATCACGACCCTAACAAAAGTAGTTAAAGCTTCACAATAGGTGGCGAGGGCGGCATAGTCTAAATGCCGCCCACAAAACACTACCTCAAGCATTCTTGGGACCATCAAGCACACTCGTATCGAACATGTCATCGTGAGCTGACTGTTCTTCTTCCTCCTTCTCATCTTCCCCGGTCGGACCACAGATGGCAGCAGAAGGGGTCTGGCCAAAGGGGGCAATCACCATAGAAGGTTCCCCAGTAGGAGTGATTTGGTGTTCAACCTCGGACACAATCAGCTCAGGGTTCCACACATCAAATTTCTTACCACGGGCCCGATGTTTTTTCTCCTTGTACGCGGCAATAGTGCGCGGGCGCCTAGTAATGGTTTGGAGCAGAGAATTGGGAAGGAGAACCTCTTCCGCCACTGGGGCATTAAAGACAAACTCCCCCGATCCGCTTGGTCGTTCCTCTTGTAGCACAAGCTGCGACATAAGAAACTCTAGGGACGAATCCTTGCACGCCTCTAAGGAATCAAGAAAGGGGAAGGGAACATCGCTAAGGCGAATGATGGCCTCGCGATAAACTTCCTTAGCCCGCGGATTGTATGCTTTGATCTCCTCCAACTTTCGTCCCTTAGAACCGTGGACAATCCCAGCTTCCAAACCCTGCCTTAACCCTTCAGCGATGGCTTTGCCAATACAGTCCCCCAACCGCGTCTGAAGCTCATCTGATTGTTTGAATGCCATCCAAGCCCGGCGAAAACCATGCCCAATCACCCACCTCTTACCCTCAATAGCCATCAACGTACTCGGAAAAAGTTCCTCATCAAAGTCTTGGTTGAGCTCCGCCAACTTCTGATCCAGCTGCGCAAGCTAACCATCATACTCGCCGCGGACCCTCTCCTCGCACTCCTTCAATTTTTCCTCTAGTAACCCAGTGGCCATAACCTGTTCTTTCAGCTCGTCACAGACAGAAGTAAGACCGGTAACCTTCCCCTTTAACTCAGCATTTTCCATAGTCAAACTAGCGAGCTGTTCATCCTTAGGCGCAATCATACCTTCCAACTGCGCCACGCGTTCTCGTAACTTCTTCACCTCCTCTGACTCAGACTCTAGTAGGCCCACATGCTCTCGAAGAGTCCTAGCGTCCGCAGCATCCGATTCCAGCGCTTGAACTTTTTCCTTAAGAGCCTCTATCTTTTTCTCCTTTCTTTCAAGTCTCCTGTTCAACTTGGAAGTTTGATTGAGCTCAAACTGTAGCCGCAGACGCACCTCGGAGGACATACATGCTTGCCCAACAGTCATCATGTTATACTGCTCGAGCAAGTCCGTGTGAGGCATGTTGCGCAAGGTAGATAGATATTCGGGAGTGGCAAGATTATCTAGCATGCTCTGGCAAACCCAAGGATCATCCATTCGAAATTCATTGGTAGGCAACCACTTCGGAACATAGATATTCTTTGCCTCCGCCGTGTCCACGGACAAAGACTCGTAGAAGTCATCATCGGAGGCCGCGAGCCGGTGACCAGAAGGATCTTGCAGGGGAGACTCAGCCCTAAACGAGCTCTCCTGCTGCACAAAGGGTGGTTCAGAAGGGCCAGACATGTCCACCTCCAAGTTCTCCTGATGAGCTGTGGTGGATGTTTTTGAAGCAGAATCCGGATTGACCTGAAGATCCGGAGTAGCATCGAAGGACAGATGGGTTACCTCCTGTGGATGGGGACCAGAGTCGGACTCGTCACGAAGCTCAAAAGCGGACCCCGCAGTCTCACCTCCTGCATAACGACACTGAAGTTATTTTTTCAAAAAAAAACCCTAAAAAAGTTTACCCACCCTCATTATCCGAGGACCTAAAAGTAGGTCGTGCTGTGGCATCATCCCAAGCACGGCTAAGACCAACTGTACAAAGAAAAGGCTCCGGCAACTTTTTAAAAGGAGCGCGCATCGTGTCAAGACGACGCAGTAACTCAAAGTCAATACCGTCGTCGGTCGGAGGTGGATCACGGTCAACAGAAACTTTCTCGTTCCACGAGATTGCTAACGGAAAAACAGTTGCGTCAACCCAGAAAAAGAACTCCTTCCAGTTCTTCACGGAATCCAAAGGAGCGGTGTAACACACCGGAACAATCAAGGACTTAGGACCCTTACGCTTCTCTAGCGTCATCCAACCATCCTTCATCCCCGAATAATAAAATTTCCTAAACAAGGGCACGGTGGGTGTTCCACCGTGAGCACGGCAAAGGATCTCAAAATGACTAATCCTAGCGGCGGCTAACACAGACAACTGAGACAAATGGATCTGAAAATACTCCAAAACCCTACACAAAAACGCGGAAAGGGGTACCCTAAAGTTGCAAAACTCAAAAAATCTAGTGTATACTCCTATTTTACCCGACGGAGCATCCTTAATAGTGGCTTCAGGACTAGGAAGAAGGGGGTGCACGGTAGGAGGAATATGATATTTCGAGCAAAACTCGCTAAGGTCTTTCTGTGACAACTTACAGGTGAAATCGCTTAAAAGTTTTTTAGCCATGATATTATGAGGAAGGAAGAAAACCTAACCTGGTAAAGGCTGGACGCACACACAAATCTTAGTAGATGATTTTCTTTTTACTCGCGAAGATGAAATGGCAACAGTGGCCATGAAAGTAAAAAAGTGGGGTATTTATACTCTCCAAGAGGCAAACCAACGGTTCGATCGAACGGCTGAAAAAATGCCACGTCTCTGACTCATAACTAACGGCCCAGATCTATTTAGATCAACGGACACGAGAGAAGCAGCCAAAACGTCACGTCCGTCAGAAAATACGCGGCTAAGAATCTTTCGCGAATCCCAAGGTACAGCTGTAACGCTTATCCTTGGTATAAGTAAAGGATCCAGTCAGCAATGATTAGGATTTAGCGTGACCCAACCAGCCGCGGATGGACGAAACAACTAAGTCTAGCAGCGCTTGTACCAAGACTAACAAGCACAACTAGACTGGGGGGACTTGATCACGTATAGCCTCCCGACACCCATACGGTCCGACGCGGGCTAACCATGATATCGTGGACATCACACAGGACAGTCGCGGACCGGGCGCGTAGCCCGGCTACGCCACTAAACATTTCCGCGGACATCATGTACGTCCGAAGAAGGGTGCAACCGCGCCCTACGTAAAGGGAAAGGAATCTTTCCTAGGTTAGATGTACTGCGACCTGCAGGCCCCAAAAGGGGAAAGCGGGACAACTCCCGCCCAAAAACATCACCATCACAACAAGCGGACAAGCTCTGCAGCTGACTTACGTCACAAACTGTCGCTCTCAAGACCCGTGACCTTGAGAACAAGACAGAAAGGTCAACCATATAAATATAGGTCTTACCTCTACTCAAACGGTAACACACATACACACTCTCTCTCTAGAATTCACTTCATCTCTCTAAAAACTATCACTTACTCTCACGCCGGAGGTTGACCGCGGAACCCCGTTCCGCGGTGAGACTAACGGTGTTGGTTTTCTTAGCAGTTAGCAATCGAAGATTTCACTTAATACAAGATCTATTCTCTGAAGAGTTAGCTTACACTAATCCTCGTAGGAGAAGCGCCCAGAATTGTATTAACAGCGGCGAAAGATGATTGAGTGGGTTTCTCACAGCCTTTGGTATGTAATGTGTGTATGTCTAGTGGTTAGAGGTTTAGGGAGTTTTGCAACATTGCAACAGGGAAAGGGTGGTGAAGTCATTTTTTTTATTAGGAGATGTTTGATATACGTGAACGGGAAATGAGGAGATGGGAATTGAGAATGAGAATAAAATTATTCTTCCCTTTCTCGCGCCTTCAATCTCTAAAGTTCCGTTCTGGTTCGCATAATGTTTTGAGAAAATTGTAATCGGTTAAGAGAATTATTGTAATGTTGTGTAATTTTGGATTTCGAATAAATTATTGTAATGTGTAATTGCGATATAAAGAAAACTCTTACGCGTTATATGAAACATAATGAAATTCAAGAAAACAATTATGAAATTATAAACTATAAGAATAATTTATAAACTAACAATTAAAGTTCAAATTAATTATAAAGATTGAAGAAATGTTATATTCACAAATATTTTACAAAATAAAAGCACACTTGTCATGTAAGTGTGATAAGTTAGAAATTACGACATGATTAGTCCATCTCACTTGTCATGTGTGAAAAAATATTCACAATTTTTTTATAAACATAGCATTCGTGATAAAAGCAGATCGCCACGCAATTATACTAGGTGCAAAATAATTATAATGGCAAGTGTATACTTACATGATCACTCGGAATTTATTTACATCCCTAGTTAATTACACAGAAAAATCAACAACATGTGGAAGCATGCTTTGTTACTTGCTTGTCATTCTGCTATAAATTTGATTCAAGTCATCCAAAGCTTGTTCCAGTGAATAGCCTTGTCCAATACAGTTTTGGATTATGTAAAGTAGTTCGCGTGATCTCTCAGTTAGAGGAACACTTAATTTTATTCGTCGATCAACTACTTTTCTGATCATCTCATCAGACATATCCGAGATTTGGCCGGATAAATAATGTTTCCTTTTACCCAGATTGATTTGTTCTTTTTTACCCGTAGATTTTCCTCTAAGCATTTCCATCAGTAAAATTCCAAGAGCTCTGATATCACACTGCGCACCCGTATTCCCAGTACCTGAGAATTGAGATATTATTTTAGATGCAAATATTATTGTACACGATTTTTATGTAAAAAAAATAGCAACGTAAACTATTGTTAACTTACCGGATACAGATTCTCGTGTTACCAACCTTGCCAAGTCAACAAAGAAAATCTTTGCATTAAAATCCTGAGAAACATAAATTTGAACATGCTTGATAAGATTTCAAGGGAATAGCGATTAGCGAATGTTATAAGGAACTTTAGTTTTCGAAAAGTTGGGCTCTTATAAGAGTTAAATTGTTTTGTATCTTCTGGAAAAGAAAAGTAGTGAAACAGAACTTCGCGTAAAGCATTGGGTGTAGTAACACCAAAGTCGTTAAAAGGTGTTGCAACATCCGCATAACATTGAGCCCCTTTTCAACTTTAATGGTAACACTGAAAACTGGGACTCGCACACAAGCACACGCATATAGTTTTATCAAAAAAAGAAAAAAGAAAACACACACAACCACGACGTTGGTTGGATAACTTTGGCTTGATAACACTGAAGATAACATTGGTGTGGTGTGGTATAACACCAATGTTATTGTTGTAAGGTCGACATTAACACTGACCACACCAATGCTCAATAATTCTTTCAGGTTGAAAAATGAACCAATAATAGCTCAAGTTTACCTTATCAATCCAAATGTAGTCTGTGGATAGCGACCAAACTTTGTCAATCAGCTGTTTATGATGCAAGAAAACTAGGGCACTCACAACTCCTATTGCTATTTTGACCCTCATAATAAAGGGAAGTTCTTGCGCAGATCCTACAACCACAGAAGAATATTTCTATATCACAAATTGTCCTTTTTCCAAATTTAAAAATTTAATGGGCAAGGTAAAAAAATTTACCTTTCAGGTAATCTTTTAAAGTTCTCTTCTGTATGAACTCATGTACAAGGTAAAACTTTTCACCTTCCAAGCAGTATCCTAGGAGCCTCTGAAGGTTAGGATGTCTAAATTCACCCATTACTTGTAACTCCCGCTCCAGTTGCACATGCTTAGGTGAAAAAAATAATTATTGAGCTAATTAACAAGAATACAAATGCTGCAATGTAATTCCGGTTTGTTTAGAATGGAATCAGTGTTCATCATTTTGTAATGCTTCAAGCAGTAGGTGTATTTCCATATTACTTCATAAATGAACTGAAAAAAAAAAAGAGAAGATGGTTTGTTTACCTTAGGTCTATGTTCGAAGTACATCACACCGATGGCCAACCCAACACCTCGCTTGGAAGGGGAATATATCTTCTCATGGACCCAACCTTTGAAAATGCTATGCGGCCCAACTTTAAATAAACATTTCTTAAATTTACTTGTAGCACGTTCCAAATCACTATATGAGAATATTTTTAGTTCTTGGGTATGCACTTCACTGTCCTCTGTGGTTAGTGAGCTGCTGCAGTCACTATTGTTATTGCTGTTCATTAATGACCTTTTGTAACCATCGCCTAAAAGTAAAAAACCAAAGAAACAAATCTATAGCATTAATCTTATGATAGCTGGCTATGCAAAACTAACAGTCAAACACAAGAAAATCATATTCCATGCCAAACCTTAGTTTAAGGAGAACATTTTATATATACTACGCACCAAAAGTAAGTATTATAAGTACTATTATGTCTCACAAACTCACAACGACTTCGTACCTATGTTTTTCAATGACATTTTAGTCAACGACTTTGGGAGAGCAAAATAATTTGATGGCATCGTCCAGGTCAATCCAAAAATCCCTGCTGGTTTTGCGTAATCTTCAAACTTCTCCGGTGATGATTCTAAACGCTGAAGTGCTACGACTACCTCAGACATTGTAGGGCGTTCTTTTGGATCACTATCCAAGCAGCGGTATGCAATTTGGGAGAACTCCTTCAAACTTTTGGTAGATACTTCTCTTCTTAGTTCAACAGCAACAACTTCATCTAAGTTTCCATTTTTAACCCAATTTTGAGCCCATATTGCCAAACTTAAATCCTCATCGCCATCAAGATGGACTGCTTGCCTCCCAGATAGCAGTTCAAACAATACTACTCCAAAGGCGAAAACATCAGTTTTCCTTGTGAAGTTTCCAGTCATGAAGATATCTGGATCCATATATCCAAATGTCCCTTTAATGCCAGTGTGGACGTAAGTAGATGATTGATTGATCGGAAAATTTTTGGCCAGCCCAAAATCAGATATCTTGGCCTCCCAATCCTCATCCAGCAGAATGTTTGTGCTCTTCACATCACGGTGTACAACTCCATGTTTGGTGCCTGCACCGGTGTGAAGATAGTCCAGTCCCCGTGCAGCCCCTAAGCTTATCTTGAGTCTCTGTGACCAAGATAAAGGAGTATTGTTTCTGTGCAAATGATCATAAAGAGATCCACGGGACATGTACTCGTAAACTATGATCATCTCTTGGTCATCATTACAATAACCAAGGAGAGACACAAGGTGGGCATGTCGTAACTTAGAAAGTGTCTCAATTTCTGCCATAAACTCTGGAATTCCTTGATTAGAGACAGATTCAGAACGTTTTATGGCAACCGTGGTGCTGCTACTGTTTTCAATCTTGAAATGACCTTCGTAGACCTTCCCGAAGCCTCCCTTACCAACAACTAATGTATCACTAAAGTTTTGGGTTGCTGACCGAATATCAGCAAGGGAGTAGTGACGACATAGTTGATCTGAGGGTAAAGCCATAATTATCGTGGTGTGATGGTAAGTTTTGCACTAAAATCTTCCTGAAAAAACTACAATTTCAGAGAACTTTTTGTGATTATATCAAGTCACCTGATGGTGCTTAGAGTCGTACTACTTTAGCTCTTTTGGAAGTCCCCATCTGTACACATATTCCTCAGCCTATCATAGAAGAAGTCAATGTTTACTTTTCAAAACAATATGTTACAACTTTGAACAAATAACTTATACTTTAAAAACAATAGGTAAGAAGGTTCTAAAATGCACTGTTGTTAACTAATTTGTTATAAAACAATTTAATCAAGAGTTTTTTAATCAGTGCTCTTAGAACATTGACTAAAATGTATTTCTTAAATCTCAAACTTTCTTTATAAATTAAAATATACTAGCAGGGCCTGCGCATTGCAGCGGCAAAAACCCTGTAATTAAAATTTTCGACAAACAATGTTTTTTGATAATGCGTTTTTCCTGACAGATAGGTAATCCCTTTTCTATTTTGCTGTGTCCTGTGATTACAAAATTGGATTGGCGTGTGATATTTTGGTACTTGTTTATCCATTGGAAACACGCATTCTCGCCCATATTGAATGCTGCCATAATAGTCAGCCGAACAATTCAAACAGTCGTTAGTCTAGTAGATTTTACAAGAATTTTGGTGTTATATGAGATGATGTTTCTTTCTATGGTCTTTGCCTTTGTCATTTTGGTGTATTATCATGATGTACATGTTTTATAGTGTTGTTGCAAAACTGTCGAGGCCGTTTGCACTTTTCTCTCTAAGTTACAAGACCTATGACAAGAGACTAGATTGCAACTCACTCTTATGTATCAGAAGTCAACCGGATCATTTGATTCACATAAAAAAGTCAATTTGTTCATGACAATTGTTGATCATAACAATTGCAATACTAAGATGTTTACTTGATAATTGTTTACATCAAGTGAAGAACACAATGGTGAATTTATGATACTAATTACGTTCACTGTACTTACACTAGAATGCTAAGATTACCAAGAGGAGTACTTTCAACCGACC
The DNA here is from genome assembly GCA_019973895.1 of Chrysanthemum seticuspe. Taxonomy (NCBI): domain Eukaryota; kingdom Viridiplantae; phylum Streptophyta; class Magnoliopsida; order Asterales; family Asteraceae; genus Chrysanthemum; species Chrysanthemum seticuspe. Next base: position 312,498,012 of record BPTQ01000005.1, read on the forward strand.
GGTCTTTCCAACTTTTACGATCACGGTAATTTTCTATTTCCTTGATACTATTACCTGAACTTATGTTTAGAAAAGTTCACACCTTTGATAGTAACTGTTTAGAAAAGTGAAACTACAACAAAAGAGAACTCCATTTATTTAATTCTGTTTTCCTCTCTCATTAAATCATTGTATTAATTCAAACATCTGAAATTCGTGTTAAAAGCTTTTGCTATAGGAACACATCTTTGTCACCTTATTTGTCATTTTGGTCCAACTTGGTGTCGGGAGTTGACATATGTGTGACCATTCTTCATTCTCCATCATACAACTAGCTCATTCAATACTAGTCAAAGGGTATTGGTCAAATTAATAATACCACCATTATCAATAGTTAGTTAAATAATTTAGGGATAATTACTTAGAAATTTATTTAACTTCGACACGTTTTCTATTTTATTGTAGTGAATAAATTTTTTTGCAACTTAATTCTTAATTTTTTTACTTTCATCATTTTGGTGTATTTTGCTCATATAAAATAATCATTTTACCCAAATGTTTTATAACCACTCTATTTATAGCGAAGGGTAAAATGGTCATTTTACAAGAAATAAATACACCAAAGTGACGAAATTCAAAAGTACGGTTAACTTGCAAAAAAATTTATTTGTTACATCAAATTAGAAAAAGTGTCAAGTTAGATATATTTAAAAATGATTACGCCAATAATTTATATGTCTTAAACATTTGTGTTGAAATAAATTAGTATCACATTAGATGATGGTGGGTATGGTGGTGGATAATGGTGGTGGTGATGGCAGCGATGGTGGTAATGAAAGTTGTGGGAGTTTGGAGGTTGAAGGAGAGAAAGTTTAAAGAAGGGGTTGTTCGGATGTGAATAAAAATATGTAAAAAGGGTGTTCGGACAAAAAAAAACTATTGAAAAGACTAAAATACTCTTGCAATAAACAAGATTTTTAACGAGCGTTAGGGTTTTGGAGCGTGAGCGAGTGAAAAACGTGACGTTGGGACTACGGATGTGTAACCCTCGATATGAGGACTATATTCGTAACCCGTCCTAACCATGAGTACCAACAGTGTAATTCCCCCTATAATAAAGTAGAAGGACTTAAGTGCAAACTCGGCGAAAAAGGGTTTTGTGATATATTTAGAAAGGTTAGGGGTGTGAAAAAGTCCGACCCGACCCGAACCCGATTAAGCCTATTCGGGTTGGGTTACTCGGGTCAATAATTTTATTCGGGTCAACCCGACTAACCCGAATTCTAAATAGGGTCGGGTTCGTGTATGTTTTTTTAGCCTCGACCAGAATTGATCCGAACTCGACCAACCCGACTCGACTAAAACTTCTACAATGTAAACATATTGAAGTAAGCAATTTTTTAAATCATTTTACTTATATTCAGGTTGACCTAAACCCGACCTGAATTGATCCGAACTTGACTAACCCGAGTTCTAAATAGGATCGGGTTCGGGTATTTTTTAATTAGTCTCAACCCAAATTGACCCGAACCCAACCGGATCAGCCCACTAACATGTTAGCCTCTATTATTCATTATGTTTTTGTATTGGACTCAAGCCCGTCTCTAGAACTATACAAGTAACATTATATATTGTACCCAATGATCATTGAATGAGCATGAATTGTTTCCCACTTACATGGTATCACACCAAAGTACCGATCCAAAACAAACCTTAAAACACAAAAACCCTAAAAGCAAGCACCTCTCTTGCTTGTGTTGGTGATTCGTGCTAGGTCACAATCCACACATTTGTTCCTGTGTTATTCGTGCATTGAAGGTCACGAATCCATCCATTGTACTTTACTGTCTGTACACTATTCTCTCGTTGTAGTTTCTTTTTATTCGCCATGCAAACCCTAAATCCTCTAATCCTTTTCACGACTCTACCTACAACCTGTCACCATGAATATAAACGCAACACCTCCTATGCCTCTCTTGGATAAACTATCCATGGTTACCCATCACCATCTCCTCACACGGGTCCAGTTAAGCTTGACCTAGAAAATTGGAACTATGCTTCATGGGTTTATTTTTTCGAACAATTATGAAACGGTTATGCGGTCACCAAATATCTTCATGGGTCTTCAGATGATGCCTCTCCAAGCGACCCTCCACCTCTCTCTCCGGAAGAACGTAAGGTGGATAACATTATTTCATCGTGGATCTTTACCACACTCTCGGATGAACTCTAAGCTAGGTTGGTTGTGGAACATCCACGATCTGCTAAAGATGCATGGGACCTCCTTACCGAGATCGTTAAAGACAATAAATGATCATGTACCATTGCATTGAAGGATAAACTAAGATCCGTTAAACTTGGTGACTTAAGCATCGATGCATACTTTCGGAAAATTGAATCGATTGCTACCATTCTTACAAGTCTTGGCTAGCCCGTTAGTAGTGAAGATGTAGTCACGTTTGCTCTCGAAGGCTTACCGGACAAGTACGATAATGTTTATGGAATCATGAACCATCGGGACACCTTTCCTAATCTCAAAACAGCCCATTCGATGCTAACCACAAAAGAGATGTGCCTCAAGTCTAAGGGGCTGTTTGACAAAATTTGATGATTTAGCACTGAATCATTTACAACTCTGAATGAACCAAAGGCTCTGTATGAATTTGATTCTGAATGAAAACAAATTGTTTGATAGTATTCTGAATGAACAATTTGAATAACGTAAATTACCGTTTTATTCTTGCCTATATTATGAAGGAAATGATGCATTGTTGATTTCACTTTTGGTGTTTGTTTTCAAAATAATTTTATGTTATTATTAATTTCACAATTTCGAACAAAAGCATTAGATATTCACACTAAAAAGTTAACTGATATGCAACAGTTATAATGATTATAAATAAAACAAATATAAAGAAATGATAATAAATAAACAAATGTGAGATACTATATGGCACAGTGAAACACATGAGGTGCAAATGTTCAAAAAAATAAATGTAACAAGAAGGATACTGAATGATTAGGCATGTGCCCCATGCAAAATGATTCAGAACCACGTGAAGTGTTTCAGCAGCTCAACATAAAGTTATCAAACAATTCAACTCTGACCGATTCATAGATGAGCTCTGAATTTACTTGATTCAGTAGCTATCAAACACCCCCTAAGTCTCAATCACTTCCTGTAGACTCCTCATCTTCTTCTCTCGTAGTCCTTATGGTTGAATCAGGTAACTCCCGTCGCCCTTCTAACCCTCAAGTTAAATCATGGCGACCGTGTTATAATTTTGCAAAGGGTATGTGTTGATTTGGTGATGGTTGCAAGTTTGTGCATGATGTGAATGTCAAAATAGTACCAACAGTGGTGGAACAAATGTGCATAATACGGATGAATTGTTACTTAAGTTATTAGGTCGTTTTGGGTTTAACTGGCCATGTTGGAAATCCTACTGGTACTAAATCAAATATGAATAATACCTCATCTTTGCCACACTCTCTTAGTCCAAATGCCTTTTACACTAATGTTAACCTAAGCCAAAAATATTATCCCCTACAAATCAATACCCTCGCATGGTTACCCCACTGGGACACCCACCAGGTTTTGGCTATACGCCAGCCCAACAGTTAGTGCAACCACTAAGCCCAGTTTATCCGGCCCTCAACAATTTGTGCAACCAACAGGCCCAACTTATTCGGTTCAATAGTTATTGCAACCAACATGCCATGTTTATCAATTAGCGTACCCGGCCCAACAGCTTGTCCAACCTGCCTAACAGCTTGTCTAACCGGCCCAACAGGCCCAAACGGGGTCCACTGCAGCTCCTATCGGGTTAATGGGACCCACGGCTAACCCGAGACAGGAGACCACACTCTCATGCTTTCACTGTTGGGACACTTCTGTTAGTGCAAATATTACGACATTTAATCTATACAGTCTCGTTTGTTTTGTTGATGACAAACATGTAACTTGTAATACATAACGTAAAATATATAAGTTACTCGTAATATGTCTCAATATACTTTCAACACCTCTTGACGACTCAAGTCCTTGTATGCTACAACACAGGTTCGTACATGTTTGTTATGTTGCGTTATGATCAAACCCCTAACAAACCATTAAACATGTTTAGTTAAAAAGTTTATATAAAACTAAAACCATATTTATAAAACACTTATGTAATCTTGGTTACTTACACTTTATAAAATACATAAAACAAAAGTAAATATGTTGGGTAAAAACCAAGATCCATAACCCATGCCCATGACCCATGATCCACAACCCATGACCCATTGCATGACATCATGCATGAAATCATGTTGGGTAAAACTCATGACCCAAAGTCCATGACCATGACCCAAAGTCCATGACCCATAACCCATTGTCTAGATACATTGTATCTTGTTGGGTACCCATGAACCAAAGTCTATGACCCATGGTTCATTACCCATAACCCATAACCCGGTATGTAACCCAAAACCCGGATTTGTTGCCCAATACGGCGGTTCAGCCGGATCCCTTTGGGTTAGGCAGACGGATCCCTCTCAGAAGGGATCCTTGGGGCAGAAACATGTTTTGGTCTTTTTTCCTATAAATAGCAAACCACTTCTCACCATGTTTTTGCACCTTTTCACACACATTCTCTCCACCATTTCTAACACATTTAGATGAGTAGGAAAACATGTAGAACACCTGATGCGTGGTTTCGGGGTCGAGAAAACCTCCTTTTCTACGAGCAAGCTTTTCAACCCTCTAGGCAGTGAACCTAATCGTTGTAATGTAGTATGGGGTAAGCCTTGGGGATTGATTTCGTTCTCTAGGGGAATAGGAATGCTAGAAAGAGATATATGACGAGAAAGTGGGGTTGAGGAAGATTCTTTTTTGTCCTTTTTTATGTTTTTTTAGAAAGCAAGGGTAAAAATCTCGGGGTATATGATTGGGGAGTGGTACTTCTACCGGTTTCACTACTTTACTACTTATCTAATTATCTAATTTACTATGGATAGATTATGCTAATTGAGGTGTGTTCGTATGATGATTAAAGACGTGTTCACTTAGATACTATTAATCCCTAGTTATCTTTTATTGGTCGGTTGAATTGTCACTTCCTTTATCTTAATTGGTGCGTTGTATTCCGTTTAGTCGTCGGGTGGTGCCTAATTCCCTAGTTCTATAATTGCAACTCTCTTTTAGTATACTCGGGATCGGCAAGTGCAATAGCATCTCCCCCGAATACACTACTATCCGAAAGCTACAATTCACGCAATAAATACAACGAATGGCCTAATGTGCACTCAAAGGCTTTTTGCTATTTAGGACGTTCAAGCTCGCAACAATGAAAGAATAAGCCAGTTTTCCTTAATCTAGTGTCTACCAATCAAGACAAGAGATCAACCTAACAACAATTAATAACTAGGTTTCATAGATCTAAGCAAACACAAGAATAATTTAGCTATACATGTTAAACAAGCAAGCATACACACAATCAATTAAACATGGGGTAGACATAATGATAAATTGGATAAACAAACTTATCTTGTGATGTAAAATAGGGTATGATACCCTAGAATAATGTCCAAGTCGGACTACAACTGAGTTAGGGTTTGCTCTCCAAAGTTCTACCTCCTCAAATACAGAAAAATCAAATTCTATATATATATTTACAATCGCGACGGCGTCACCTTTTGCTAGTGACGCCGTCAGGTCGCTGTCATCAGGGTTTCGTTTGGGCCAAGTCATCGTTGGGACGACGTCAGTTGAGATGTGTGACGCCGTCAGTCTTTAGTAGCGACGTCGTCTGAATCTTGGATCTTGGGCGTTTGGTGTAGATTTTGTGAGTGACGCCTTCCATAGTTTAGGCGTGACGCCGTCGGGCTTTAGGACCAGAAATTCCGCTAAGCCGTCGCGTGCACTTTTGATCAAGTCTTCTATAGAGAGAAGGCGTCACCCTTTGGTTAGGACGCCATCAAGTGTGCTGGAGTGCCTTTGATCTTGACTTTGCCATTTTCTTTATGTTTTCGCTCCTTTTTGTCCAAATATACTTCATTCCAGCATTTTGCTTCCAAAAGACCTAAAATATAAAAAGGAACGATTTTAAGCAGTAACAGATATAAAATGTGTCAATTTAGGGCTTAAATGACCCCCTAAAAACATATGTTTTAAATCCTTATCAATTATCCCTACACTTGGTATTTGCTTGTTCTCAAGCAAATGTGCTTTTAACCAATCAATTTATAAGTTAGGGGGAATGAAGCATTGGTTTAAGATAGTCTACAATAAGTACAAGCGCCACAATAATCATAAAAAGCACGAAAATTATATACTAGCACCTCACAATTGGTGTTTGGATTCTCTCATCTCTCGGGGTTATATGAAATATAATATGAATGGAAATGGAAGATAAACACTCATTACCTAGCATAATACATAGATTACCATAAGCTTGAGAATAGATCAAACCTCCACCACTTTGGCGTAAGCATCTAAGAATAACTATAACTATCTAAGAAGTCTTTACAAGGGTTGTAACGTTAGGCTTAGGGTAGGGAAGTAAAGGGTTTTGTTGGATATGGGATATTTAGTGGTGGCAAGTCAAAAATATTATGTTACAAGCATGTAAAGCGTGGCGTTGCTAAGCCAAGACTCGACTCACTAACACTAGATAACTTGAAACAAAACACAACCATAAACTTGTAAACATAAACATAAATGATAGATGTAGGATGGTAGCCCGTATGTTTTTCTCATTTTTTTTTCATTTTTTTCATACCTTTTTACTCTACCATCCCCTACGATAACATCAAAACATAAGGGATTTATAGGAGCATCTTGAGTTTTTATTTAACTAAACTAATTGACCCGATTTGAAAAGATCAAAACACTTGGAGTATTTAATTACGTAGACAAAGGGAATTTGAATTTATTGTTCTTTCTCATTACTCCATAAAATATTACTTTTACCAATGAATCCCAATCGTCCCAAAACTGTATACAAAAGATATGACTCGACTTAGAAACCATATAAGTAACTAGATAATTGAATTAAGGGTTTAGTAGTGATAACAATAATGCACTAAAGATGAGTGCATACAAGGTAGGCTAAGGCGATTTGGGTGTAACATTTGGGGGTGGATTGTAAACAATGTTCTTCATTGATATTCTGGAAAACCGAAACATCACGAGAACCGCGAAAATGATAGGCTCTGAGGGGTTAACTAGGGGTATCATGTACTAAAGATGAGTACATCGCAAGGGTGTGAGATAATTACTCAACCGATGTGGAAGATGTAATTAAAATACAGGTTTCAAACAAGGGTTATCCTAATGCCTCTTATCATTTAGTTACTCCTAACTACACAAGTGTAGTCTCACTAGCGATCTCGGAATGCGTCACAAAACAAGTTCTAGAATCTATTATACAACCGGTACACTCACTAAGCATTAAAGATTAATGCTTTTATTCCTAAAGATCTAGGGGCGAACCTCACATTTTGGGGTGGAATTTGAGTGGTATACGGTTTTTGTGCTAATCATATAATTCCTATCCATGAGACTCTTTATTAAGACTAAAGTTTAGCTCGTAAATGCCATAAAATTTTTAAATTTGGTGCTAAAATTGCCCTAACAAATATTTCATATGGTTTATTACACAAATTACCTAGGACAAGACAAATAATCAAGCGAGTGAATAGTTTCTAAGTTTCCATTTTATTCTTCCTCCCTACACTTAAACTGAACATTGTCCCCAATGTTTCCCGAAAGCATCAAAGTTATGATAAAGTAAGGTAAGTAAGAGAAAGATACTAATACTCCTCTGATTAGCTCGGTAGGATATGTGTGAAGTTGCGGTTAAATCCTCCTCCAAGAAGAATGCATAAGTAATAAGCTTCATCCAATATGTGTTTCTTCTTCTTATCCAATATAACCTGCATACTTATAAGAAAACAAATGAAACCTTTGTGTAAAAATGGCGGTAAAACTACATATGACACACAACTACACTAGAAAGCAAGTAAGATATAATGCTTGTGGAATGGATGTTTGCAGTTTTTTTTTGGAAAATTAATAATTGGGAATTTCCAAAAATTACAAATTATACAGAAAACGAAACTGGTATTTTGTTTCTACATTGCCTGACGTCGTCAGGTGTTAATCCTGACGCCGTCAGGTTGTCGTGACAAAAAGTGGTCTGCTGCGTTTTTCTGGAAAAATTCTGGAAAATTTACCTCATTAATACCTGGAAATATTTTTGCAAAACATCCATTATGACTCGATACAAGCATCTGACTCTAACAAACACATATATACATCAATTTCAATTATTGTTAATCTCATGTTCATGTTCTTAAAAACTTATGTGATCTTCCCTACACTTATCTTTTTGTAAAATACCTTTATATGCAATTAAGACGAAGTCAAAAACAAAATAAAGCATTTTTAAAAAGTAATATAAACATGAGAATCAACCAAAAATGAAAAAGATATATAAAACACACAAATAAAAATGAAAAACAAATACGCTAAGAAATAAACATGGGTTGCCTCCCAAGAAGCGCTTGTTTTTGTTCGAGTAACGAGTTTGACTCTATCGTTACTTAATAGATAAAGGGGAGGTTTTCCCTACACTTAAGTTTAAGTGCGGGTGATAGTAGCGATACACACCCTTTGGGTGGAAATATGCCACGTGAGGAGAAGGTGATGGGTAATTTATATGCCTAAAAGAGTGTGCTCCTATCATACTATCCTTACCTAATTCAATTGGTGTAGCGGGTAAATCAAGTCTTTCTCCTAGAAAGGGACCATCTTCTATCAACTTAAGAGATTCTTAGTTAAGGATCCATCTTGACCTAATAAACCTGGTTTAAACCCATAATGTTTCTTGTTATCAACCATGAATGGGTAATGTAAGTGTGTAAGGTCATGGGTTACTCCTATATTAGCTTCCACTCTACATGGCTTAGAGTCTACTACCTTTATCACGCAACTACATGGACTTTTTGTTTTGATGGGTGGATTGGGGCCTAATTCAATTCCTAGATTCACATCTAAAGACGGAAAATTGGGTAAGGGTTTTGGTTGAGGCTTCGGTTCATAGAAACTAGGAACTTCCTTAGAACTAAAAGAGAGGTCATGACAACAAGCAACTAAACCTACATTCTCTAGTGGTGTTTGGTCCAAAGGTTCTATATCAATCGGGGTTCCTATAGTCTCTTCTACTTCTTCCGGGTAAGTTATAGGCGGTGTGTGTTCCTCAAGTGATGGTAGGGCTTGTGGGCTTGGAGTTTCCACCTCATTCTACATTATATCTAGATCACATAAATGTTCATCATGTGTTTTAGTATGATCTAACCCAAATACACTCCTAAGTATCTCAAATCCTTCTTTAGCCATTTCAAATTCTTGGTCCGATTCATAAGAACCGTTCTAAAAAATTTGATCACTATGTTCTATTTTCCTAAAGGATTCCTCATGCGTGTCATATGTTTTGGTGAAATCTATCCCACGCATGCAACTAGGTGGTTCAACTCCAACCATCTCACAATCTTGCTCGTATTTAGGTTCCATGTTCTTAAAAACTAGGTCTTTTTGTTCATGGTGCCTAAGATCGGATATATCCTCCTTATCTGTTTTCTCAATTTGTAATGTAGACAAGCCTATGAATTCATTCAAACAATGGGTTACGATTAGGAAGTCTCAAAAAAATTCCAAATGGTCGCACTAAAAGGAGTTGATTCTAACAATGATTTTTGAATAGAAGCCACCCATGCACAAAATTCATCAAAGCCCTCTAACTTTACACCCATCTCCTCTTGGATATCTCTAAGATCACTCACAAATTTATTAAAACAATAAGAAAAAATTCTATCTGTGAAATACAATTGTTCCTCCATTGTTAATGATTCAAATGCAACTTCATTCGTCATGGTGACAAATGAAAAAGTGTTTTACGAACAAAGGGAACAAAGAAAAAGATAGACTAAAAGAAAGATGCAAAATAAAAATAAAAATGAACAAAGAAAAAGATAGACTAAAAGAAAGATGCAAAATAAAAATAAAAATCTCGCTTGATAAGAATCAGGTGAGTAGACCTAAACGAGATAAAAATCTAACTAGATATTCTATTCCCCGGCAGCGGCGCCAAAAACTTGATGCGTGGGTTCGGGGTCGAGAAAACCTCTTTTTCTACGAGCACTCTTTTCAACCCTCTAGGCAGTGAACCTAATCGTTGTAGTGTAGTATGAGATAAGCCTCGGGGATTGATTTCATTCTCTAGGGGAATAGGAATGCTAGAAAGAGATATATGACGAGAAGGTGGGGTTGAGGAAGATTCTTTTTAGTCCTTTTTATGTCTTTTTAGAAAGCAAGGGTAAAAATCTCGGGGTATATGATTGGGGGTGGTACTTCTACCGGTTTCACTACTTTACTACTTATCTAATTATCTAATTAACTATGGATAGATTATGCTAATTGAGGTGTGCTTGTATGATGATTAAATATGTGTTCACTTAGATACTATTAATCCCTAGTTATCTTTTATTGGTAGGTTGAATTGTCACTTCCTTTATCTTAATTGGTGTGTTGTATTCCGTTTAGTCGTAGGGTGGTGCCTAATTCCCTAGTTCTATGAATTGCAACTCTCTTTTAGTATACTCGGGATCGGCAAGTGCAAAAGCATCTCCCCCGAATACACTACTATCCTAAAGCTACAATTCACGCAATAAATACAACGAATGGCCTAATGTGCACTCAAAGGCTTTTTGCTATTTAGGACGTTCAAGCTCGCAACAATGAAAGAAGAAGCCAGTTTTCCTTAATCTAGCGTCTATCAATCAAGACAAGAGATCAACCTAACAACAATTAATAACTAGGTTTCATAGATCTAAGCAAACACAAGAATAATTTAGCTACACATGTTAAACAAGCAAGCATACACACAATCAATTGAACATGGGGTAGACATAATGATAAATTGGATAAAAAAACTTATCTTGTGATGTAAAATAAGGTATGATACCCTAGAATAATGTCCAATTCAGACTACAACTGAGTTAGGGTTTGCTCTCAAAAGTTCTATCTCCTCAAATATAGAAAAATCGAATTCTATATATAGATTTACAATCGCGACGATGTCACCTTTTGCTAGTCACGCCATCAGGTCACCGTCATTAGGGTTTCGTTTGGGCCAAGTCATCGTTGGGATGGCATCAGTTGAGATGTGTGACGCCGTCAGTCTTTAGTAGCGACGTCGTCTAAATCTTGGATCTTGGGTGTCTGGTGTAGATTTTGTGGGTGACGCCTTCCATAGTTTAGGCGTGATGCCGTCAGGCTTTAGGACCAGAAATTCCGCTGAGCCGTCACGTGCACTTTTGATCAAGTCTTCTATAGAGGGACGACGTCGCCCTTTGGTTGGGACGCCGTCAGGTGTGCTGGAGTGCCTTTGATCTTGACTTTGCCATTTTCTTCATGTTTTCGCTCCTTTTTGTCCAAATATGCTTCATTCCAGCATTTTGCTTCCAAAAGACCTAAAATATGAAAAGGAACGATTTTAAGCAGTAACGGATATAAAATATGTCGATTTAGGGCTTAAATGACCCCCTAAAAATGTATGTTTTAAATCCTTATCAACACTTTAATCTCATATGATCATAATGCTTCTAACTCTCATTTGTTGTAAGCATACTCCCGAAGTGATCCTCCAAAGCAAGCCTAGAGATCTTGCATCCTTACCTACTGAAGTGATCATCCATTAAAAGCATACAAGCACATGAAGATCTTCTACAACAAGCTTGGGAAACTTGTCATCTTCATTCATGGAAGACTAACTACATCATGCTTTGTGTTCTTGATGTTTGGTTAAGGATTTCATATCCATTAGACACATTGTCTTGGATTTTGTCTTGTATCATCTTCTTGTATCTATAATTAGATTAGAGTGTTTATATGTTTGTGCCATAAAATGCAAGGTTTGTTATGTTGGGCCACAAAACATAGCGGGTGTCATAGATGTGTCGTGTTGCTCGGGTAATGTTTCATCCTTTGTAATGGAACCCCGGTATCTAGCCTTGTACCGGATAAAGTGTAGGCGACGTAGTGATAAGGTTTGGTTCCACCTTGTGTGAAGGACTCGGTATTTAGCTTTGTACCGGATAAAGTGTAAGCAACGTTGTGTAAGGTTTTCTCCGCCGAGAATAGAGTTTGTTGATCTAGTGAAGTACCTCTCGAGTCGGGTACTCGGGGAGTGGAGTAGGGCGGAGAGGAGCTTCGTGACCGAACCACTATAAATCCCCGTGTTGGTTTATGTATCCTTTTACTTATCGTTTTACTTTTATTCTTGCTTTATATTGTTGATTATCTATGTGGTTGATGTTTATGTTTGTGATATATACTTGGTCTTTCATATAGTCATAAACTATATTTAACACTTTACATATTATGACACGCTTGATCAAGAAAAAGCAACCGGACTAATAATGGTGAAACTTGATTTATAATGAACCATTAATCTTGCGGAATCTTATGTGATATTAAGGGGTTGGCCTTACATGTCGTAATGCTTTAAATGCATCCTCGCGTCAAGATTAGCAAATGCAATGGTTTATACTATATTTGATACACAAGTTTTAAGTTTGAAACGGAAACGTATTCACCCCCCCCCCCCTTTACATTTTCCACAACTTCATGATCACGCTACTAGCGCCTGGAACATGAATACAGGTGTGAGATCTCACCTTAATGATTCGGTCACTAGTCTTAATACTATTTTTAATATGTGTATTATCCATCTGTCTCAATTGGTGACAGGCATTCTATTCGTGTCACCAATACGGGCCATAGTATTTTTCCAACTCCCTTTGAATCTCTTCACCTAAATAACGTTCTTATTACTCCTCATATTTTCAAAAATTTAATATTTTTTTGTCAGTTTGTTCGTGATAACAATTGCACTGTTGAATTTGATCCGTTTGGTTTTTCTGTTAAGGATTTCATGACTCGTCGGGTGCTGCTCCGATGTGATAGAAAGGGGGATCTCTACCCGGTCACGGCTCCATCTCCGATTCCTTATGCCTTTCTTGTCAGTCAGCATACGTGGCACCAACGTCTTAGACATCTAGGAAGTGAAATGTTACGTCATCTTGTTTCTAATAATTTTATTTTGTGTAATAAGGAGAAACCTCCCGTTCTTTGTCATGCTTATCAACTTGGCAAACACATGAGGCTTTAGTTTGTTAGTTCTGATATAGTTGTTACTTTTTGTTTTGACATTATTCACTCGAACGTGTGGACTTCACCCATTCCGTGTCTTTCCAGTTTTATATATTATGTCTTGTTCTTGGATCATTATTCGTAATTTGTTTGGGTTTATCCATTACTTAATAAATCTGATGCTTTGTCTAAATTTGTATTGCATCATAACTATGTTCATACTCAATTTAAGTGTGAAATCAAGTCATTTCAATATGATCATGGTGGTGAATTTGACAATCGCAACCTACATACACTTTTTGCTGAAAATGGCATTCAGTTTCATTTTTCATGTCCAAAAACATCCCAACAAAATGGTAAGTCCGAACGAATGGTTCGTACCATAAATAATATCATTCGGACTCTCCTTTTTCAAGCAAATCTTCCACCAACATTTTGGGTTGAAGCTCTCAATATGGCTGTTCACTTACTCAATATTTTGCCTTTCACCGCTATTGCCAATGATGTACCTTATACCTGCTTATTTGGCAAAAACCCGGAATATAGCCTTTTACGTGCATTTGGATGTCTATGTTATCCTCACCTATATCCTAACAACAAACTTGAACCTCACGCCACACCCTCAATCCTTTTGGGCCACACTTTAAATCATCATGGGTAGTGTTGTCCCGAACTAAAAACAAATAAACTTATCCTTTCTCGCCATGTCACCTTTGATGAAACCATTTTTACCTATGGCTCTTCTCAGCTAACTTTGGCACCCACCTACACTTTTTTGGATGACTCACCTGATATCATTCCTCCAGTCATCACAACCACTCTTGTTATGGAACCCACTGTGCTTTAACCAGTGCCTGAACCGACACCACCACCTCATACCCCCACACCTAATCTTCTGGAACCTAACAGTACCACCCATTTTCCACACCACCTATTACATTCCAACATGATGCGGCCCAGCATCAACCTCCAAACTTTCCCCCATCTGTGACCCAACACCTCTCTACCGCGGCCCAAATCCATAAATTATTCTGGAGCCTCCTCATAACCCGAACCCTATCTCGGTTCATCCCATGGTCACACGCTATCGTGTCGAGACTAATCGTCCTACTCACGTCTTTCCATATTTCTTTGGTTTCTCCCTTACATAAATCATATCATGATGCGTTTAATGATCTAAATTGGCAAAATGCTATGTGTGATAAATATAATGCACTTATTAATAACAAAACTTGGACCCTAGTGCCCCGACCCACGGACACTAACATTGTTCGCTGCATGTGGCTCTTTCTCCATAAGTATTTGGCTGATGGCACCCTTAGTCACTACAAGGCTCGTCTTATTGCAAATGGCAGTACTCAGGTAGAGGGTGTTGATGTTGATGAGACATTTAGCCCAGTTGTTAAACCTGGTACTATTCAGACAGTTCTTAGTTTGGCTATTTCTCAACATTGGTTGGTTCATCAGCTAGATGTTAAGGATGCCTTTCTATATGGTGATTTAGCTGAGACTGTTTATATGCATCAGCCGCCTGGGATTCGAGATCCTGATCATCCTGATTATGTTTGTTTATTGTAGAGGTCTCTTTATGGTCTTAAGTAGGCGCCTCGGGCTTGATTCCGGGATGCTTATATTACACGGGTTGGGTTTAGTCATAGTTATTGTGATTAATCCTTATTTATCTTGTAAGATATAACTTTTCACATACACATCAAACCATAACACAAAGTAGCATATAGATGGAATTCTAGAGAGAGAAAGTTAGAGGTTTAGGGAACTTAGTGAGAGAAAGTGAAAGATATTATTATGAGCTCCAACTCTCTACCTTGGGAGGTAGAGAGTATTTATAGTCTTACACAAATCGCCACACTTTGGGCTGTGGATCAGGCATACAGTGGGTAAAGACCCGTCCGTCCTCCACGGTGTTACTTAACTAAATTACTACTTAACTTAAAAGAACTACGACTACGAGCTTTCTAACGATTACATATACTTGAGGTGACCGACTCTTTAATACCGGGAATTTCTAATTCCTAACAATCTCCCCCTAAGGGAGGTCACCTCAATAATGCACCAAAATTACATAGAATACAAATAGATTTTACATTAACACTTGATCTTGTATTCTTGATGTAGTCCTTTGCTCCTAAGCTCGTAGTCATTGAATCTTCACATTGCATGTTTGGTTATACCAAGTGGAGGTCTTTTACTGATCCACGTGATGATAATTTTGAGCCATCATTTGAGATCATCAGCAATCAACAATCTCTGAGACATCCATTGTGGTGTTGTGACTTTGGGACCGACATGCTCACATTCTGGATCATGATATCTTCTCATCAGAGTAGCGGAAGCATTTGTTGAATCATGATATTGGCAGCAGCGTAGCAGAAGCATGGAGTGAAAATATCAGAGACATTGATGCACTAATCATGATTTCTTTTGAGATGAATGTGTTAAGTGAGCATGCGGCAATGGATTGACCGCTTCATTCTGATCAGCTGCAAACGTCGGGCGTACCTGCATACAACAGTTAGCAACAAATCGCACGAAAGTGTCTTTGATCACTTTGGTTGAATTGAGGTACACGGCCCACGGTTCCCCGTTGATCAGTACAAGTACTGCCTGTGATCAGGTAGGATTCCTAAGAATCTCCTTGACAGGGTTTCGCAGCTGTTCTAGCTGTTCTCAAACCGGAACATCTCAAAGAAGACAGCATGGAGTGAGTGAACCAGCGAATTTTAAGTCCACTGATTGATGAAGAAAGATTTGAAAAACAATCGTGTATTGCTCAATAGAAATTGTTTTTGCAATACAACGAAGGTTTTATTGAAAATCAATTATCAATCATAAAAATACCTTTTGGTTTGAAAAATGAGTACACAGTCGATGTGCTAAAGTAAAGAGTTTTTAAGCACAAAGACCGGTTTTTCAAAGGTATCCGTCAATCCCTAACCTGAACCAGGATTGATTCAAGAAATTGAATCGCCCCATTGTTTCTGTTCAGTTGTCACATGGTTGATCTATATGATAGATCTCACATGCCACCTACCAGGAGCTTGTTTGATGTTGGCTCCAGAAGGCTTTCCATCTTCATTGTGAATGTGTAAACACATCACTCAGATGTTCTGGCAATACCACAAGGATAATGCGTAGGACTCAAGATATAATCTCTCTTTCCACATTGTGTGAAACAGAGAGTCTTCATTGAAAGTGTCCTAATGAGATTTATTGATGATCTCGTGGCTCTAGACTCAATTTGTGCATATTTGGATCTTGTGCCGGAGACTAGGGAGAGGGTCTCCTTCTTCAATATCAACAATCTCTAAGAGAAAGTCGATAGATAATGTCAGTTCCCCGTGAGAATGAAACAAGCCCTTTTAAGAGGAACTTGAGTGGTTTGGAAAGTTGAAGTGCAGTGCGTCACTGGGTCCATGACGTCTTGTCTTCAATACCGATGTTGCCATCAGTAGCATATGAATTGAACCCGGTTTCTGCCCTAAGGTTGAATAAATGGAGGGCTGTTTGTTTTCACCCTTTCCTCATTCAATTCTTTTTAATTCTTCAACCCCTTCAGTGCTTACCGAGACTTCATAGCTATTACCTTGTTGGGTTTATTCCAGTACTAGCTCAGTCTTAGTCCGCACTCTTCCCATATCTCATTTTTCTCCTTTTCTCATCATACCTAAGGACTTCTACACTAACTAGTGGATTGTCCCTGGGTAGATCCCTCCGGTTCTGGCGGATCATGGGAACCAATACCTAACCTTATCATCCTTATATCACCGTACATAAAGTAAAGTTGGTCGGTCTATTTGGTATTGTTCATCTGCCATTGGATCCAATTGAAAACCATTTGAAAATCAATTCAGATACTTGTGATATATTATCAAAGCATTTTGTACCTGAATTGTTTTTGATATTTTTAGAACGAGAACTCCCCCTCAACATGTGCATCACGTATTTGAAAAATGTTAAGCACATGGAGGCAAGAGAAAGAATTAACTTCTTTTGATTACCATTTTCTAAAAGATATCAACATCACTTCCCTCAACAGATCAAGTGGGTATAGCATTTCCGGGAAGGATGAGGTTTCCATAAATTCGCTCCCCCTCAATATGTGTCTCGAGGTTTGAAAAGAGTTTTGCACATACTAGAGGGAACCTGCACATTGGGATAAATGATCACGTTTCAAATCAAAGGTTTAAAATAGATGCTCCCCCTCAACATGTGCATTGATTTCTTGAAATCGTTTGTCACATGTGGGAGGGACAGCAAGTACATTTATGTGAAACCATTTATAAGTTTGAAATCGTATAGATTTAAATTGATTTTGAAAGTTTTTAAGGAGAATTGTGACTTGATTGTGAAAGTGTTTTAACTGATACGGATCGGATTTTGAGACTTTAAACTCCATTTATAAAACATGCATGTATATCTTTTTGAAAACAATTTAATGCCAAATAACTTTTTAATTTAATTGAAATCATTCTCCCCCTCAATCAATGACGTAGGTTGTTGATTGAGAGATAGAGATTTTGACAAATAAGTCCTGATGATTATCAAAAATAGAGATTGAGTTATTTTTCAAAGCATTTAGTTTTCAGCAGATAGGAGTTTATAGAATCAGAGCATAGGATTTGAAAACATGGTAAAACATGGCTCTGTTCTTTCTTTAAAACCGGGTTATTGCCTGAAGATGACAATAAACCATAAGTTTCTCTTTCTCCCAAATTTTTTTTTTTTTTTTTTTTTTTTATATATAAAAAAATTCGAACAACATCTAAAGTCCCGTGTCATTCTTTGAATGACAGCACAAAGACCGTAGATATTATCGAACCGGAAAGAAGCATGACAAAAATGACAATAATTTTTGAAGATTTTTCGAAATTTTTCAGATTTTTATGGATTTTGAAAGTTTTATAATTTTGTATTTTGTTTTTCAAATAAATATTTACAAGAGATGGATGAAGAAAGACCTTTACTCCTCGTCTTCCTCCTGAAGACGTTTGAGAGTTTCTGGTTGAAGGCTTTTCAAACCAAGACGTGGAAGAATAAACTCAAAACGTTCTCTTGGAAGAGCTTTGGTGAAGATGTCCGCTAACTGATATTCAGACCTCACAAAATATAGTTCCACCACACCTTTTTCCACTTGTTCCCTAATGAAATGATGTCGAATGTCGATATGCTTAGCTCTTGAGTGTTGAACGTTGTTGCATGAGAGAGCAATAGCACTTTTATTATCACAGTACAGAGGGATTTTGTTGAATTCAAAGCCATAGTCAGATAATTGGGATCTCATCCATAAGATTTAAGCACAACAAGATGACATGGCTATGTATTCAGCCTCTGTAGAGGAAATAGAAGTACTCATTTGCTTCTTTGAAGACCAGCTCACAAGCTTATCACCCAAAAACTGAGCACCTCCAGACGTACTTCGACGTGTATCTTGACACCCTGCATGATCAGCATCTGCATAGGCCGTTAGTGACATACCGGTGTCCTTCGGGTACCATAGTCCCATATTGATGGTTCCTTGGAGATACCGAAAGACCCGTTTAACTGCTTCAAGGTGCTTTTTAGTAGGCTTAGCCTGGTATCTAGCACACATGCACACAGAGAACAAGATGTCTGGTCTACTAGCAGTGAGATACATCAGGGATCCAATCATACTCCTATATTTCGTTTGGTCAATCATGATCCCTGAGAGGTCCTCATCTAGTTTGGTTCGGTCAATCATGGGGGTGACAACAGGGTCACTTGAATCAAATCCAAATTTCTTTAAAATCTCTGTTGCATATTTAGATTGATTTATGAAAATGCCTCCGGGACTTTGTGAAATTTGTAATCCCAAGAAAAATGACATTTGTCCCATCATTGACATTTGAAACTTTGAACTCATTTCATTAGAAAAACGATCACATTCCATTGGGTCAGTCGAGGCAAAAATAATATCGTCAACATAAATTTGAACATGAATCAAATGTTTGCCTGACTTCCTGGTGAACAATGTAGGATCAACTGCTCCTTTGATGAATCCGGTTGACAGAAGAAACTTTGACAGTGTATCGTACCATGCCCTTGGAGCTTGCTTTAAACCGTACAGAGCCTTCTTTAAACGATAAACGTGAGTAGGATGCTCTTGATTCACAAATCCTTCAGGTTGGCTGACGTAGACGACTTCTTTAAGATCTCCGTTTAGAAATGCCGTCTTTACATCCATCTGATAAACCACCATGTTCTTACTTGCAGCATTAGCCAAAAAGATTCTGATTGCCTCGATTCGAGCAACTGGAGCAAAAGATTATTCAAAGTCTATACCCTCCTCTTGACGATATCCTTTAGCAACTAATCGAGCCTTGTTCTTCAACACATCACCATGCTCATCAAGTTTTACTTTGAAGATCCATTTTAGGGCTATAATCATAGCACAGTCTGGAGCAGGTACTAACTCCCATACATCAAGACGATCAAACTCATGAATTTCATCTTGCATAGCATTGAACCAGCTATCTTCATTCATAGCAGTTTTAACATCTTTTGGTTCGATCTTAGATAGTACGGAGTTGAAGAAGCACCATAAGGCATCGGTTGCGAGTTGCTTCCGGGTTGATACAGGACGAGAGGGATTACCAATGATGTTGTCTAATGGATGATCGTGAGTCCATTTTCTGAGGTGTTCATGTGGCATTTGTTGAGGAACTGAGGTAGCTGAGTCGATGTCTCCTGAAGAAGATGGTTCTGATGATGATTCAGGAGTAGCAAATATGTTTTCAAATGGAGCATCTTCAGGAGTCGCAAAGGGATTAACTTCATCATTGATGCCAGAAACATTTCCATGATGTACATTTGAAGAATGATGATTTGTTGATGAGACTGAAGGATCAGCAGCAGGTGCTTCTTGACTTACAGATATTGAAACTGATGGATTGACTTCATTCACTGGAATCTGAGCATCCTCTGTTGTAGGGATCAGCACCTCATTAGTAGTAGACTCATACAGTTCATCAAACATTGGATCAAACAATTTCTTTACATCATCTTCAGATGGAGGTACATATGGTGTTTCTTGAGAGGAGTTTGGGACAAGGGATGAACCAATAGGACTGTTTTGAAGTGCGGGTCCTGAGCTGGAGTGTCCAGGAGCCATTTGACCGGTCAGCTCATCAAACGTAACGTGAATTGTTTCCATGATATTTCGGGTTCTTTTGTTGTAGATTCGGTATCCCTTTTTGTTTGGTGCATATCCTACAAATACTCCAATGTCAGCTTTAGCTCTAAGTTTGCCCAAGTCTTGACCCTCATTAGTTGGATAGCACAAGGCACCAAACACACGAAGGAAAGATAGATTGGGTTTCCTGTTGTGGACAAGTTCATATGGAGTTTTTCCATGAATGGTGTGAATCAGGGAACGATTTTGTGTGTAACATGCAGTGGCAATTGCTTCAGCCCAGAGAAACATTGGAACCTTTGAGTAAATCAGCATTGTTCTAGCAGCTTCAACAAGAGTACGATTTCGTCTTTCAACTACACCGTTCTGTTGAGGGGTTCGTGGAACACTTCTTTGATGGCTGATTCCAACGCTTTCATAGAATTCACTAAGTTGTTTGTTGACAAACTCAGTTCCATTGTCTGTTCTGATAATTCTGACAGTTTTGTTTAGTCTAACCTGCAGCTGTTTGATGAGTTTGATGATGATATCAGGAGTTTCATCCTTTGTCCTTAAGAACTTGACCCAGGTGAATCTGGAATAGTCATCAACCACAACTAACACATATTTCTTCCCAAAGATATTTTGCACCCTCATTGGTCCACATAAATCCATATGAATCATATGAAGGACTTCTGTGACAGAGTTAGTAGGTTTGGGTTTATGGGCATACTTTTTGCTTTTTCCCAATTGACATGCTGAACAAAGATGATCCTTTTCATACTTTAGTCTAGGTAACCCTACAACTAAGTCCTTTCTGGAAAGATCGTTGATGGTGCCGAAGTTCAAGTGATTGAGACGACGATGCCATAACCATGACTTTGTTTTTGAAGCCTTTGATAACAAGCAGATTGGTGAAGCTCTCATCATGTCATCGATAGAGATGGTGTAAAGGTTTGAGCCACGAGTTCCTTTCAACAGTTCCTTACCATTAAGATCTCTAACGAAGCAGGTATGTTTTCTGAAGGCTACTTCTAGATCAGAATCACAGAATTGACCAACAGAGAACAGATTATGACCTAAACCTTCCACATAATACACTCTGGAGATGACACTATTACCAACAACATAATCTCCATAACCCATAATAGCACCGAAATGATCATTACCAAATCTAACAGTCCCGATGAATTTGCTCACGAAGTTCATGAGCCGTGACCGGTCTCCAGTCATATGCTTGGAACAGCCTGAGTCCAGGTACCACAGAACGATTTGAACGATCTGCAGTTGAACACAGACAAGAATGGATAACTGGATAATTGGGATCCCCATGCAAGAATGGGTTCCATTTGGTTAGTAGCAACAGTTGGACCACCCACATCAGAAATAGTAGCATTCATATCAGACAGTGAGGTAATGGAATCATTGTGAATAGATGCAATACTAGTGTCTGTATTAACCCTATTTACAGTGTGACCACTTCTTAAGGGAATAGTTCTACCAGTAGGCATCCATTTTCTAGTGGGCATCATCTGATTAGTCTTATGACCAACAGGTATCCAATAAAAGCCTATTCTGCTGAATGTTCTTCCTGTGGGTTTCCATTGTTTTCTAACTCTCTTTCGCTTTTGCCTTTTAGCCTTTTTAGTATGAATTTTAGCATTAACAATATTAACTGGACAATTAACATCATTAGGCAAAGCATTGACATCACATCCATGATTAGAAACAGAATTCAAGCAAACATCAGAACAAGTTTTGCAAATAGTATCAGAATTCGAATTAATTACAGTACGCTTATGGCTAATACTAGAATCAACACGATTCGTTTTATTCGATTCAAACTTAACGTTCCTAGATTGTTCTTCTACTTTCTTCCAGTGCACATTCTTAGCTTGAGAGGTCCTATCATTCCTTGTATTGTCTTGAGACTTTGACCTGCTCCCTTTAATGTCACTGATTACTCCCGAGAGGGAATGGGAACATTAGTTTGTTTTACTACTCTTTGCACCACCTGTTTAGATGTGCTGGGATCTGAACTACATGCAGGTGCACTAAGGTTCACTTTCTTAACACTAGAGGTACTAAGATTAGTACTCCTAGAAGGCACATTTGAGTTCACTTTCCTAGCATTGACAGATCTAAAATCTGAACTACTCAATGGTACACTACTCCTCACATTCAAAACATTGGGAGTCGATTCCATATCATGTTTGGCCTTAGGCATTGAGCATGGAATCAAAGGGTTAACTCTCTCACCTAATGTCTTTGGGCATATAGTGATCAAGCATTCTAAGATTTCTTGAGATCGTTTGGCATATGAGCATGCATGTCCAATTGCATTATCATGAGGTTTCTCTAGCTTATCCTCTTCAACAATCTCACGCAGGCATTCTAAGCAATCCTTAAGGGATGAGAAATATGTTTGAATGGCAAGTTTGTTGTTCCTTAGATGAGGGGGAACATATGTCACAGATAAAGCATATTTATTATTGGAGTGAACCTTAGATACAACATTCTCCTCATTGATCATTGGCATTTTCCCTTTTACCTGACTCTTCAGATTCTCGATTTCCTTTTGCAATGAAGTTATTTGTTCGTTGTTTTTGTTACGAGTGACTTTAATTGATTCAAACAACTCATTGAAATGACGTTTAACCTTTTCATTTTCTTCTAGAAAACTTTTGTTTTCCTTTTGTAAAGCATTTACTAGGTTTTGAAGATGAAACGTTTGAGAATTCTGAGAATCTAAAGAAGGAGGCATTTGGGAGCCTGTCATATTGTTCGTTTGGCCCTTTAATTGAGAGATTTGGGCTTTCAACTTTCTGATCGTGTTGCACTGAGCTTGAATCTGTTCATCACGTTTGTTAATTTGAAAAACTGCATCAAACTCTGGAGCATCTGAAGATGTCTTGATATTTGAAGTTTTGACATTTTCTTTGAGATGTTGATATTTTAGTTGTAAATTAAAATACTCAACTTCTAGTTTAGAAAAATGTTTAACCAACGTGTCGTGATCATCCAGTTCAATTTTCTCGTTTAGTTTAGAATTAGTTTTTTCAAGCTCAATGACACGATCATGGGAGACTTTCAGGGCCACAGATAATTCATGAAATTTGGAAACATTAATAGAGCAATTTGAAGCAGTGAAAAACACATCTTGAGCAACACATTCAGTAATAAGATTCTCATTTAATGTATGCAGGTTCTTTCTCTCTATCTCATTATATTTTAGTGCACGCTCATAATCACTAACTTCAGCAACCATTGCATCAAATTCCTTTTCCATACCCTTAATATCAGCTTCTACCCCCTTTTTAAGACTCTCAAAGTGATCTTTTAGGAGTTTAAAGAAAGGCATGACCTCAGTTAAATAACATTCTTTCATTTGTTCAAAACCTCTTTCACCTTCAGTTATACCAGTGGGAGTGATCCTTTTCTTGCAAGTTTTCTCAAAATCAACAAATAGTTGGAATATAACGTATTGGCTAATTAATGTCTTGCTTTTAGTGGCAATTGTTCTAGGTACAAGATGCATAGGTGTATTAGGAGGATACACAGTTGCTCTAGGCATTTTCCGAAGGGGAGGGTTTGTTTCTACAATATTTTCGGCTTTCTGCTTATCTAAATCCATTTTCCAGAAGACTTGTTCGGGAGTCAACAAAGTCTGAGGCTTAAACTTGTTCAAGGAAATCCAGTTTTCCTTCTTGTAATCATGAGGAGAGAAGATTATGTTTTTCTCTTTGCATTTGGGATCATTTTGCTTCTTATTCATCTTTTCCCTAGTGATTTCATTTAATATCTTATCTTCCTCAGTGCACTCAACGCAACTAGGTTTCTGCCTAGGTTTAAGGACTTCATTACCATCATAAATTACCTTATGAGCATTTCTAGCCTTTTTAATTACCTTTGGATTTGGTTCCTCTACAAGGGGAACGCTATGCTTATCGCTTAGAACTCTATGCTTAGTGATCATGTGAGCAGTCTGAATGGTGTTTCCTTGTAAATACAACTTGTTTTCAAGTTTGTTTTTCAAAGTTTTCAGATTAGAAAAATCTCTCAAGAGTTTTGATTCCTTTGCATTAAATTCTTGCCTAAGCATTTTCACATTTTCTTGAAGTTCTTGTTTTTGCTTAGCTGTTTTAGAAAGTTTTTCTTGCAAGGAATTTAATTCTTGTTTCAATACTTCTTCTCTAAACTTACTTTTTCTAATTACTGTACTCACTTGGACATCCATTTCCTGCTCACGAGTGGTCAACTCAAATTTTGCCCGTTGTTCATAAATAGCAACACGTTCCTTATAGGCATTTAGTTCAGAAATTATGGAATTCTCAGGAGCACATGCAGTGTATTCATCAAAGACATAGTCATTGTTGACTGCAGAAGATGCATCACTTGGTACAATTTCACTTTCACTTTGTTTCACGTATTGATCGTATGGGACAATATTGATATTACCCATATTTTCAATATTTGATTCAAAAGTTTCAGTTGGTTGTACTTTGTCATGCATCTGTTGCACATCAGCATCATCGTATAGTTTTAATACCTCAGAGATGAGTTTGTCCTTGGATGTGCCAGCTTGTGGTGAAGAAGAGATCTTGGGAGAAACCATTGGAGAGATGCTAGCCATAAAGATTGTGTGTGCAGTAGGTCCATCATCTACATCAGAGTCGTAAGCATCACAGTCAGCGACTTGAAAGGCGTTCTGATGATTGTGACCTATCTCCTGAATAGGCTGCTCATCCACATCTGCATCATAGGTCTTGGCATTACCCTCAGCAAGGAACAGCAATTCCTCTTCATCCAACGCAACACCATTGTCCTGAGCTTGTGCCAGCAGCATCTTATCTCTGAAGTAATCAGCATTCTGTGGATGCTTTGGAGATGTACAGTTCCTTGCAATGTGTCCCTCACCACCACAGTTATAGCATTTGATCGGCTTAGCTTGACCTTGGTTACCATTCCTTCCTCGATTCTGATTGCCCACATAGCCTCTACCAGCTCCACCCCTTCCCTGATCATACTGTCTTTCCTGAACTGGTTGTACCACGATCCTTCCATCTTTAACAGTAGCTTGATTGTGTGGGTTAGATGCTGTTCTAAGGTTGTTGTTGGTTTGTGGGAGAGAATTCATGTTTTGGCTAATCAGAAGAGCTAGTTGATTAATGAAGCTTCCCACGTGTGCATCAGCATCAGCTTGTTTGTACATAGGATCAGGAATGAGTTTGTGGTTACCATTACCCAAGGGTATGACTTGTGAAGCTTTGGTTTTGATTCCGATGTTTGAGTAGAAGGCAGTTGAATCATTAGACGAGCTTGTCTCTCCTGGGTTAGTTTTGAACTGATTGAGAATCAATTTTTCAAACATAGCATGTCTCTCATTCTGAAGGAGGAAGGCATAGAGTTGCTCATAGTTTGTGTTCTTCAATCCTTTAGTAAGCTTCACAGCGGTAACAAACTTGTGCCATTCGGGATTCATGTTGTTCACAAATTTTGAATTCAACTGAATGTTAGGCATAGTCATTCTGATGTTCCTCATGTCATTCACTAACTTATGAAATCTCACATAGTACTCATAGACACTCTCATCTGGTTTCATCTTGAAGTGCTTAAATTCGTCATAGAGTTGTGATTCTCTGTCTTCCATGGTTAATTCTGAACCTGAGAGAAGCATCTTTACATTGTCCCACACAGCCTTTGTATCAGTGTTATGATTGATCAGCTTGTAGATGTCTTTAGGAAGACCTTGAAGAACAATGTTTGAAGCCCTGATATCTGCATCGAATCTCTTTTTCTCCTTATCATCAAGCTCATCATACATCTTAGGTCTGTCCATTCCGTAAACAGGAGTACCATCTGCATTAGTATCAAGTATGTCTCTAGTCGTCTCAACACGATATGGTCCTTCATCAATGGATTTGAGAATGTTGACACCATTTTCCTTTCCAAGGCAATACAGTCTGATTCGTTGAGCCCAAGAATCGTAGTCAGTTCTGTCAAGCATGGGAGGACGAGTATCTGAGCCAGCTGCTTGTACATCCTCGGCAACAGTGGAGATGACAGTAGGGACGTTGGTAGACATGTTAACAGATTATACGGGATTTTATAACTCAATGATTAAACCGGGAAATAGATTCTTTCACGGGATTTTACTAAATCAAGAGAAAACCGTAAACAATCGCTCAAGTCGCTAGATGATAAAGCTCTAAGTCGCTAGAAACAAATCCACTAAGTCGCTACCAATTAATTCGCTAGACAGCCAAGTCGCTAGAATCCCAAGTCGCTAACAGAAATACAAGTCGCTAAGTAGTAACTCGCTACGGACCAAGTCGCTAACCAAATTTTGGCAGCAATTCGCTACACATGTCGCTAGAAACACAAGTCGCTAAAGAGCAACTCGCTACTGACCAAGTCGCTACCACAAGTCGCTACCCGTAGTGGAGATTCCACTACTTGTACTGTAACTCGCTAGATCTAACTCGCTAGATTTAACACTGTAACTCGCTACAATTTTGTGAAGCAAGTCGCTACAAAGAAAACTTATCCGTGAACTAACTCGCTACCATGAAAAACCATATAAACATCACTTTTCAATCCAAAAACAACCCAACCAAGATGATTCAAGCTTACCAAATGAAAACCTAAACACTTTTGATGATTCTAAACATAAAAGTACCAACAAAATTCAAACTTTAACACAAGAGATCAACCAAATGATGCAAAAACCACTAAACTTTTTCAAACTCAAAAACCACCTAAAAACCACTATAAATCCAAAGATGTGCAAGATATGATCTAACCTGGCTCTGATACCAATTGTAAGATATAACTTTTCACATACACATCAAACCATAACACAAAGTAGCATATAGATGGAATTCTAGAGAGAGAAAGTTAGAGGTTTAGGGAACTTAGTGAGAGAAAGTGAAAGATATTATTATGAGCTCCAACTCTCTACCTTGGGAGGTAGAGAGTATTTATAGTCTTACACAAATCGCCACACTTTGGGCTGTGGATCAGGCATACAGTGGGTAAAGACCCGTCCGTCCTCCACGGTGTTACTTAACTAAATTACTACTTAACTTAAAAGAACTACGACTACGAGCTTTCTAACGATTACATATACTTGAGGTGACCGACTCTTTAATACCGGGAATTTCTAATTCCTAACATATCTATAGACAGGGGATGGACACTGTTTATTTGTTACTATAGGTTGCTGATATTGTTCTCACTACTTCATCTAAGGTTTTGTTACAATGGATTATTGCTTCATTACATCCGGAGTTTTCTACGATGAATTTGGGTTCTCATAATTACTTTTAGGTATCTCCATTACACGTGATTCTATAAGGATGTTCTCATCTCAACGAAAATATGCCGTTGAGCTTCTTGAGAGAACACGCATGGCTTCTTGTAATCTTATTTGGACCTCTGTTGATACTGAGTCAAAACTAGGTGATGATGGTGATCCAGTATCTGATCCGAATTTGTATCAGAGTCTTGCAGGTTCTCTTCAGTATCTAACCTTCACTTGCACAGAAATTTCTTACGCGGTTCAGCAAATTTGTCTTTATATGCACGATCCTCGAGAGCCACATTTCTCGGCTCTTAAAAGGATTTTGAGGTATGTTCGGGGTACATTGGACTATGGTTTACAGTTGTTTGCATCTTCTACGAAATCATTGGTTGCTTATTCGGATGAAGATTAGGCTGCTTTTCCTACTTCTAGGAGATCGACTTCAGGCTACTTTGTCTTTCTTGGCAACAACCTACTCTATTAGTCCTCTAAGTTTCAACCAACGCTTTCTCGTTCTAGTGCAGAGGTAGAGTATTGTTGTGTTGCCAATACTGTTGCTGAGACTTGTTGGTTGCGGAATCTTCTTCGTGAGTTACATACACCTTTGTCTTCCGCTACGCTTTTCTACTGTGATAATGTTAGTGCTATTTATTTATCTTGCAATCCGGTTCAGCATCAGAGTACAAAGCACATTGACATTTATATACATTTTGTTCGTGATTTGTTTGCTGCTGGTTTGGTTCTGGTGCTTCATGTTCCTTTACGTTATCAGTATGCAGATATTTTCACTAAAGGATTTCCTTCAACACTATTTGAGGAGTTTCAAACCAGTTTAGCGTCCGGTGTCCTCCCGCTCCAACTACGAGGGAGTGTTAGCCTGTATTATTCATTATGTTTTTGTATTGGGATCATGCCCGTCTCTAGAACCATCCATGTAACATTATATATTGTACTCGGGGATTATTGAATGAGCATAAATTATTTTCCACTTACATAACACCCCTAGTTGTAATACTGAAAAGACATTGATAAATTTCATTCCTTTGCCTCTTTGTTCACTTTCTCTAAATAATTTTTTCTTGCTAGGTAAAAGTAATGCATAACAACTACCTTTATGTGATGTCAAGGGTCTTGGAATGTTACTAGTGGAAACATTAATGTTTAATTACCTCGAGACGATTTTCATGAAAATATTTATGTTTAATTACCTCGAAACGAATTTTGGGACGGGGCGAGGCATGCTTATCAGGTTACAAGACGGGTTTCGCAGCATTAACAGGAATTTTTATCGGGTTTGGGGTGGGGAGCGGTGTACAACATCCCCAACCCGCCCTGCCCTGAAACATATATATACATATAGATTTATTATATTAATATATTGTTATATTAGTATTTACGTAATAAAAACAATATTCTTTCTATAGTTTCGTATCTTTGTAAAATCGCAAATTGTGATTAGAAACTTCTTTTTTGTCAGATTTTTAAAAGAAAATTTTATTTTCTAAGTGATGGTTTGTTATTATTCATTGTTTAATTTGTGGAAAACTTAGTAAGGCTAGTACTTATTAGTGGGTTTTAACTCTCATGTTATTTCATATAATTATATTGCTAAAATATGGTGTAAAAATGATAATAAACGGGGAGGTGGATCATTGCGCCCAAAAAAGCACCCCGATAAGGGAGCATCTCGCCCCAATGGGGTGCCAGTAAGATCCTCAACGGAGATCAGAGTTGGGTTAGAACGTGGTTTGTTAATCGGGATGATCATCCCACACAAAACATGCCCATTGCCATTCCTAGCTACAATTTTGCAATTACACCAATGAAAAAGCCTTTAAGGAATTAGAAGAATTGTACATTATATAGCAGTATATAGTAGAGCGACCGGAGTTTAAAAGTCTGAATCCGCAGCTATCATTGATTTACACACTCCAAATTCTATTCTTTTTTCTCATAGTTGGCTGATGCCGCTTCAAAAGATTGTATTTCTATATATCCAATATTATGAAAATTGCGTTCATTCATTTTCTAATGTCCTAAGTCTTTGCTTTGTCCAAATTTTTTTTTCGTTTAGATTTTATGACATATAATTTATGCATGTAGGCAAGGTTAAAAATAGCGCGATGCGTGGTGTGGCGGCATGACCAAGCCTCACATTTTAGCGGCCAAGACGAAGCTTTTGCATATTTAAGGCATGACATAAGGCGGCACAGAATATGAACATATTTATATATTATATCATATTTCATATATATTAAGTTTACAAAAAGTGTTATACATAATGAATAAGGTTAAGATACTCTCCTTATATGTAATATTCTTCATTTTAAAAAAAATGTATCGAAGTTGAATAAAAAAAAACTTGCCACGCCTCATGCCTTAGCGTACCTTATCTCTCTTTTAACGTCTCATATCACGCCACACCTAGAGTCGACGCCTTGGTCTATTTCGTAACGTGGAGGTTACGCATCGCGCTTTAGCGGCACCTTAGCACCGCCATGGCGCACCTTTTGGAATCATACATGTAGGTGATTGGGGATGGAGGTTAGGAACCAAAAGGCTTACAAAGGTCATATCAGTGTTACTTTGGGGTTTTGAGGCTCAAATGTAGTTTATTTTTTCCAAATTACCTCCATAGCTTCGATTATTCCTCGTAACTTAGAACTAGGTTGATGGTCATAGATGTTTGAGGTGTTATATAATGTTTATGTTAGAAAAGTGACTTAAACTTTAAGGGGCTTATAGTAAATTTGGTATTTAGTTTTTGGTATGTGTATCTAATTTGAGTCCGTTTAGATTTTGGCAATTAGGTCATTGACTTTTTAAAAATAAATATCAATGATGTTAGTTTTATTTGTATCTGTTAATACAAATAAGCCGTAAAAACGTTTATTTATATTTTACGATCTTCCAATGTTTTGTCGATAACAAAAGTAAGATCATTTTAATGAAACAAATAAAATACGTAAATGGTTTGAACTAATAGTTTTCTAACACACTTACGCTTTCACATAAAACACTAAAACAAGTACAAGTGATTTTATGCTTTAGATATACATATGTATAACAACTATTGTTTACATATTGGGATAACATATACTACCTCCGTCCCATATTGACTGTCCTGTTTGACTTTTTTAAGTCTTTCTTTGTTAACTTTGACCTTAAATATTTTTGTTTGTGTTATATAATACTTGATGAAAGTTATATCAATAAAAATACATTTAAACTCCCATTCTATTCATATATTTTACATCAAGTATTATATAACAAAAATAAAAATATTTAAGGTCAAAACCGAAAAAGAAAGACTTTGAAAAGTCAAACTGGACAGTTAATATGGGACGGAGGGAGTATTTAACTAAGTATACTCTAAAATGGGTAAAAACAAGTATATACTAAAATGGGTAAAAACAAGTATATACTAAATAGGTAAAAACTAGCAAATGGTTTTGACCCATAACCCATGGTTTTATTTATACCACTTAACCAAGTTCATTGTATCCTTAAGATACATTGTATCTAGAAAGAAAACCATGGATCAACCCATAACCCATGACCCATGACCCATAACCAAAAATACCCATGGGCAAAGAGGAGCGTACCACGGATCCCTAGATTTGTGCTAGCCGGATCCCTTGTGGTAGGGATCCGGGGAACAGTAGAGGTTTTTCCTCTATAAATAGTGAGCCATTTCTTCATTGTTTCTGATCCCTTTCAATCCCTTTCTAACACTTTCTCCCCTGAGTTAAATCTCACTGACCTTAGATCCAAGAGATCTATGTTTGTAGTTTTGTTTTTGTGTGATCTTCTAGGTTCCTCTTAAAGGCAAGATCACCACCTTTGAAGTCGAGCAAGCTCAAGTCCATGAGTTGCCATGCTTCCTCATCATCAAGGCTATTGAAGTCCTCTTGTTGATGATCTCTTTCTTTCTTCTAAGAAGTGTAGTGTTGAAGACATTAGTGAAAGATGTCTCAAGTGTCAAGACGAAGATATTAGTGAAGGGTATCTATCGTCTATAGGAAAAGCACTTGTGGTAGGTGCTTAGAAGTCAAGACAAGAAGCATTAGTGAAAGGTGCTTAGAAGTCAAGACAAAGAAGCATTAGTGAAAGGTGCTTAGAAGTGAAGACACAAGACATTAGTGAAAGGTGTCTTGTAGATCTAGTCAAAGGCATTAGTGAAAGGTGCCTTAGATGTACATTCGATATGGTGTGTTTCGATGTACAAGTAGACTAGTATTAGATCCAAGGATATTGATATCCTTGATGATGTTGTAAAAGAGTAGATCTCCTTAGGGATTAGTCGTTGGTGTAGTGTGGTAGTAGTTCCTCCATTGCAATGGAACTAGGTGCTTAGCCTAGTACCTAATAAAGGGTAGGCGACGTTGTGAAGGTGTAGTTCACCTTGGAGTGAAAGAACTAGGTACTTAGCCTAGTACCTTATAAAGGGTAGGCGACGTTGTGATAGGATTAGTTCTCCTTGGTGTGAAAGAACTCGGTGGTTAGCCTAGCACCGTATAAAGGGTAGGCGAAGTTGTGTTAGGTGTGGTTCGCCTTGGTGTGAAAGAACTCGGTATTTAGCTTTGTACCGGAAAAAGGTTAAGCGACGTTGTGAAGGCTTCTCTGCCATAAGGAGATTGGTGTAGTGTTTACGAACTCTCGAGTAGGTGACTCGGGGATTGGAGTAGGGCAAGGAAGGTGTCCTTGTAGCCGAACCACTATAAATACTCGTGTTGTGGTTTTGTGCTTCTTACCCTTATCTTTTTATTACTTATCTTTATATGCTTGTTTATCAAACATCCAACACACACACCCAAATAGATTGACATAAGTCAATCTAAATAGTTTAAAAGGAAGTTTTAATTGGTAAAACTATTCAACCCCCTTCTAGTTTTCCACAGTATCTTTGAATTAGAATTTTGTGTCTTGATACCTTTGAATTAGAATTTTGTGTGTTGGTATCTCCAAAGTTGGTTTTGCATTTGGTATGATAATTTTAGTAAAACTTCCGCTTAGTTTGTTGAATTTGTTATTTGTTTTGTTATTTGTTACCAGCAAGTGGTATCAGAGCTATGTTCGTTTAGCTATGAATAAAAAGAAGAAAAATAAGTTTGTTTGGATTGAAGCATTGATTGGTTTGTTTTTTGATTTGAAAATTTAAATTTTTGTTTTTGAAGGTTATTTGGATTTGGGATTGTTTGATCGATTTGTTTTTCCTTTAGAACATTTGGCTTGTTAGTAAGTATTGAGTACATGGGATCCGATTATTATCGTCTTCTTGTGAGACAGATCTTAATATTTGGGCTTGGACTAAAATTTGGTTAACATTTAAATATTGGGCTGCCACTTTGGCTTTTTGTATATACGTGGATTTCAATTTAAAAGGATATTGATGGGATTTCTTTTGTTTTGGATTTGATTTAATTTTGAATTCGAGCCATAATTCGTATCATATATGTGGGTTATTAGAATTATCCATATCAAATGCGTTTAAACTTGTTCGTCAAGATAATTATTAACTTGAATTTGTTTGATACTTAGATAATAAAGTTTGAATTTTGACCGTAATTCTTATTTAATAAGTGGGTCATTAGATTTGAATGCGTTTGATACTTGGATAATAAGGAGTTTTTCGTCACGAGATTGATAGCCTATCGTGTGGTGAAGGGGGTGCAGTGGGTTTCCTGTAGCTTTTGATGGGGTTGATTGTGTGTATGTTGTGCTAAGTGTGGAAAAGTTTGAGTGATTTTGTAAGGCCGCAATTCCACAAAGGGAAAGGTGGGGTGAAGTTGTTTCGCGAAGTCACATAGCCTCCATATCAAACGGAAATGCGTTGACCAACGAGTACTTCTGTTGTTCCCAATAGAGTGATTATAACCTAAAAACTAAATTAAATTACTCTCCATAAAATTTCATGTGGTGTTTAATTAATTTAATGCAAGAGTGCGTAAAGGAGTTTAAACACAAATACCGCACACATGTTTTTCAACGTTGAAAATTCTTATTTGAACGAATCAAAGAATTTGATAACTATTGGTTTCGAAATACCAATATTAGTTGAATGACAATCTGTAGTGACCTCCTCACTAACTTAAACACAAGACATTAGTCATGGTTTAAGTATGAACTTTCCTTACTCGCTGATTGTTCAGTAGCCAAGTTCAATTCGATGAGTAAATGCTCTTTAATGTGTAGAACTGCAAGAGATGCATTTACTCATTTACATACATTATCTTTTATAGGCAGCGAATTATGGTTTCCAATGGATGTCTACTTTAGACGTGTTAAGCATCTAATGGGTTGGTGATATTGCATGAAATGTTCTTATACTAGGTAATGGGATAACTCTTCTTTAAGGAACAATATTGACAACTATTGTACCTTTTTACCAACTCTAGAAAGGTGTGGATACCTAACAAGACTTGCTTTATCCCTTTTTGTTGTAGAAGATTTTCCCTCCTTTGACCTTCTAGATACTTAAGATTTTTTGCTCAGTATCTTTGTAAACGAGGAGTCAAACATCGTTCAGTGAAACATTGTCATCCTCACTAAACTGAGCTTCTTCTTTGGGACTTGGTTGAACCACAACAACTCCAAAGTGAAGACTTTTTAGTTATGATATATAATTTTTAGCGTCTAAGTTATACTTAGGCTATTTTATGTTTAAATATAGTTAAAGATTGTTAGACGCTGAATTTGGCCCAACAACTTCCATGGCCTTTGGAAAATTTTTTTGTTTAATAATCGTAAATCTCACTAGAACCAACCATGGATAAAGATTTATTTATTTATTTATTTATTTTTTATTTTATAAGTTACCATAAATCTCATTTGAACAACATTAGTTATCTAACAAAAGATGTTAAGGCTTTAAGGATATCTAGCAAGTAGCAACCAAGTAAAACCAAGCAAATCATTAGTCAGACATGACTCTAGAGTTCTAGCTACTCTACATGAATTAGCCAATGACACCAAGATGTTAATAACTACAGAGTAGTACTGTAATAAACTAGAAGCAAATTTCATTAAGGCCCATATTTTCTAGTGCAGTCCTTCCTCGTATATATGGATCGAGTTATAACGTACTTAAAGAGACTTGCATATATTGAATTTAAGATTTATCATCTTCCCCATGTACATTTCGGCTTACTAAACTAGTGTTAAGTATTATACGTGAACTTTAAAAATACTAGTATCGTATACGTACTCTCAAAATTCGACTCGATATCATATCTCATTACTTTCAAAAATAATAGTATAGTATAATGAATAACTAAAGTGTGCGAATGCCTACCAAATACTAACGCCTCTTGTCGTTCAAAAAAAACTATTGACGCTTCTTCATTCTACTATATTGTAACACCCAATTTTTATTTTATTTATTATTGTTTTTAATATATATAAATCTGTAAACTGTATACATTGATAAAGCTAGTGGAAGCGTATTTTATACATCATACGGGGCTTATTCCAAACGTCCCGTTAAAAAACTAAACTTTGAAAAATACATAACAATGACTCTTTAAACTTGGTAAAGAAGCTGGTTCTTGATTTAGAGGCATTCCAAAATAATAACAAATGATGGAAATGAGAAGCTCATTACCTAACCCGCGACCTACACCATTTTAACCCATTACGCCCCATTTAGAATGTACATAGTCTCATCTTGCATACCTACAAAAATATAAACTGAGAATGGTAAGTCTATAAGACTTAGTGAGATAATGGAACTGTATTAAATCATAAACTTAACATAAGTGTGATGTTGAATAAGTATATATATGTATTTTATAAAGTTTAGTATTTTAACGGGACGTTTGCAAAATACATAACAATGTTATGTATTTTATAAAGTTTAGTATTTTAACGGGACTTTTGGAATAAGCCCATACGAGGTAAAAAAATATGCTTCCACTAGTTTTATCAATGTATACAATTTACAGATTTTTTTAAATACTCGAAAAAAAATCCGGGCGTTTCAAGTTGTAACATCCCGCCTACTGTTACACAATATTGTCCGCTTTGCCCTGATGGCTCACGGCTTTGCTTTTGTGGCCCTTGTGTGAGACTTCCTGGTAGGTCACCTGATACGCGTACAACCCGTGTTCGGGGTCAAAGGAACTTCCTTTTCGTCGAGCAATTTTTTCAACACCCTAGGCAGTGAACCTAATCGTTGTAGTGTAGTATTAGGGTAAGCCTCGGGAATTGATATCATTCTCTAGGGGAATAGGAATGCTAGTGAGAAATTACTACGCTAAGGTTAGGATTGAGGAAGATTATTTTTTATCTTTTTATATTTTTTAGAAAATTAAAATGTACGAATCTCGGGGTATTGGATTTTGGGGGGTTGGTATTTCTACCGATTACTCTACTTATCTAATTATCTAAACTAAGGTGAGTGTAGTCTATGTCTATTGTTGTGTGCTCTTATGATGATTAAAAATGTGTTTACTTAGATGTTATTACTCCCTAGTTATCTCCTATTGATGGTTGAATTGTCACGTCCTTATTCTTAACGCGTTGTGTTTCTTAGGTCGTAGGGTATGCGTTTATCCCTAACTCTTTGAAGCTACCTAAGGTTAATGACTACGAAATCTCTAGGATTCATAAACTTACCACTAAGGTTATCTTTGGATATTTAGCCTACAGTTCCACTAGTAACTATAAGCTAAGGTTCAACAAAGACTAATCAAGCATTAATAACACAACGGATGACCTATCGCAATACTAGGTCAATAACAATTAAGATAAGAGACAACCAATCAATATTCAATACCTAGGTTTCATAAATCTAACTAAACACACAAGTAAATTAGCCGAACATGGAGAACATGCAAGCATACACATAAACAATTGAAGACATGATTAAATCAATGAAGTAAAACACTTATCTTGTTGTAAAATAGGGTATGGAACCCTAAGA
Organism: Chrysanthemum seticuspe; assembly: GCA_019973895.1. Taxonomy (NCBI): domain Eukaryota; kingdom Viridiplantae; phylum Streptophyta; class Magnoliopsida; order Asterales; family Asteraceae; genus Chrysanthemum; species Chrysanthemum seticuspe. The sequence goes on from BPTQ01000005.1 coordinate 312,534,565, forward strand.
TACTGCACAAGACAGCCTTGGTTCGGTTTAGGTTTTTACTCCACAAAACTACCTCCCTAAAAACTGAAAAATTCGGATTCTATATATAGTGTTACAATATGCAACGGCGTCACTCTTTAATTGTGACGTTGTCGGGTCGCCGCCATTAAGGTTTCGTCTTGGCCACATCAACTCTGTGACGGCGTCACCTTATGCTCGTGACGCCGTCGGCTTCAACCTCTGACGCCGTCTAGATCCAAATCTAGGCCGTCTGAGTTGCGACATCCTACTCTTTTAAACCTGATGCCGTCACTTGTAAATTAGCAATTTGCTCTCTGAGTCGTCTCAAGATGTGTCGCGACGGCGTCGCATTTAAGCAGTGACGCCCGTCCCCTTTCAATTCCAGCAGCTTGAGTGTCTCGATTCTTGACTTTGGCCATTTTCTTCGTATATTCACGCCTTTTCGTCCGAATAAGTGTCATTCCAGCAATTTGCCTTCAAGAGACCTAAAAAGTGTAAAGGAACGAAATTAAGTAGTAACGTATACAAAAGTGATCAATTAAGGGCTTAAATGACCCTTCAAAAGTGTACCTTTTAAATCCTTATCAAATATCCCTACACTTGGTATTTGCTTGTCCTCAAGCAAATGTGCTTTTAGCCAATTAATTTATAAGTTAGGGGTCATGAAGCATTAGTTTAGAATGATTCACAATGCATATAAGCCTCACAAAAGTCATAACAAGCACGGAAATTACATACTAGCACCTCACAAGTGGTGTTTGGATACTCTCATCTCTCGGGTGTATATGAAATATATCAAGTTGGAAATGGAAGATAAACACTTATTAACCGGTCCTAGTACATAGATTACCATAGGCTTAAGACTATATCAAACCTCCATCGCTTTGGCGTAAGACCCTAGGAAAAACTATCCAAGAGGTCTTTTAAAGGGTTGTAACGTTAGGCTTACGGTAGGGAAATAAAGGGTTTGGTGGGATAGGCGATTTAGTGGTGGCAAGTCAAAAATCTTTATGTTACAAGCATGAGAAGAATGGCGTTGCTAAGTCAAGACTCGACACTCTAAACTCTAGATAAATTGAAACAAACAAACATAAATTTAAAGATAGATGTAGGATGGTAACATCAAAATAATAGGGATTTATACACATTAAAGATAGATGTAGGATGGTAACATCAAAATAAACATAAATTTTATCACTCTTTTTTTTCGATTTTTTTTCATACACTTTTACTCTACCATCCTCTACGATAACATCAAAATAATAGGGATTTATAGGCACATCCCTACACTTGAGTTTTTATTACTCTAACACTAATTTGACCCGAATTGAAAAGATAAAAATACTTGGAGTACATTATTACGCAAATAAAGGAAATTTGAATTTAACGTTCCCTTCCCGTTATTTCATAAAATTTAACTTTTTCCATGAGTCTCAATCGTCTCAAAACTGTGTACAAAGGATATGACTCGACTTAGCAACTTATGCAAGCAACTAGATAATTGAACTAAGGGTTTAGTATGATAACAATAATGCACTAAAAGTGAGTGCATACAAGGTAGGCTAAGGCGATTTGGGTGTATATTTGGGGGTGGATTGTAAACAATGCTCTTCATTGATATTCTGGAAAACCGAAACATCACGAGAACCGTGAAAAGGATAGGCTCTGAGGGGTTAACTAGGGGTATCGTGTACTAAAGATGAGTACAACGCAAAGGTGTGGGGGGAATTACTCAACCGATGTGGAAGAAGTAATTATAATACGGGTATCAAACAAGGGTTATCATAATGCCTCTTATTATTTAGTTATTCCTAACTACACAAGTGTAGTCTTACTAGCGATCTCGGAATGCATCACAAAACAAGTTCTAGAATCTATTATACTACCGGTACACACTCGAAGCATTAAAGTGGAATGCTTTAATTCCTACAAATCAAAGGGTGATCCTTACATTTTGGGTGGAATTTAAGTGGTAAAGGGTTTTTGTGCTAGTCATATAACTTCCTATCTGTGAGACGCTTTATTAAGACTAATGGCCCACTCCTACATGTCATGAAAAATTTTAAATTTGGTGCCAAAATTACCCTAACCGATATTTCTCATGGTTTATTACACTAATGAAATTGGACAAGGCAAATAATCAAGGATAAGCATAGTTTCAAAGTTCCCGTTTTATTTTCCCTCCCTATACTTAAACTGAACATTGTCCCCAATGTTCTCCGAAAGTATCAAAGTTATGATAATGGAAGGTAATTAAAAACGAAAGAAACTAGTACTCCCCTGATTAGCTCGGTAGGATCCGTGTGAAGTAGTGGTTAAATCTTTCTTCAAAGAGAGTGTTTGCGTTAAAAGCTCATTCCAATCTTATGTATTTTCTTTTTGATAAATTAAACCTGCACACTTGAAGAAAACAAACGAAACCTTTGCTTAAAATCGGATGTAACAATATAGGGTTAATATACAAAAAAGTTACTAAACTTTCAAAAAAATTTGTCCTAAGTCACTAATGTTTATCTTCTGTCATCTAGGTTACTATACTTCACGGGTTTTTCACATATGTTACTAAACTTTTTTATATGTGCCACCCTAGTCACTACATGGAAGGGCAACCGGTTGTGGCACACTTTTTCAATATATTTGTCACCCAAGTCACTAAACTTTGCGAAAAATTTGTCTTAAGTCACTAATGTTTCATTCCTGTCATCTAAGGTACTAAACTTTGCGAAAAATTTGTCCTAAGTCACTGATGAAAAATTTGTCCTTAGTCACGAGTTGTGGCACATGTTACTGAACCTTTAAAATTATACGTTTTTATTCATTTTCATTCGTTTTTATACGTTTTTATTCATTTTCATTCGTTTTTATACGTTTTTGTTTGTTTTCTTACGTTTTTGTCCGTTTTTATACGTTTTCGTCCGTTTTTGTCCCATTTTTTACGTCTGTTTTTATGTTTTTATCCGTTTTTGTCCGTTTTTATATAGTTTTGTACATTTTTTATACATTTTTATTCGTTTTCATCCATTTTTATATGTTTTCATCCGTTTTTATACGTATAAAAATAGAAAAACGGTCAAAAACATAAGAAAAATGGACAAAAACGTAAAAAACGAATAAAAACGTATAAAAATTGTACAAAACCATATAAAAACGAATAAAAACGTATAAAAACGGATGAAAAAATAAAAACGTATAAAAATTGTACAAAACCATATAAAAACGGACAAAAACGTATAAAAACGGATGAAAACATAAAAACGTATAAAAATGGACGTAAAAAATGGGACAAAAACGGACGAAAACGTATAAAAACGGACAAAAACGTAAGAAAACAAACAAAAACGTATAAAAATGAATGAAAATGAATAAAAACGTTTAAAAGGTGTATAAAATCGTATAAAACGTATAATTTTAAAGGTTCAGTAACATGTGCCACAACTCGTGACTTAGGACAAATTTTTCATTAGTGACTTAGGACAAATTTTTCGCAAAGTTTAGTACCTTAGATGACAGGAATGAAACATTAGTGACTTAAGACAAATTTTTCGCAAAGTTTAGTGACCTAGATAACATGTGCCACAACTTGGTGTGTATACACATCAGCCAAAATACCGGTAAAAAAAGGTTGTCTCACTATTGGTGTCCAAGATAACCGATTACGTAAAGTATAGTAACCTAGATGACAAAAGATAAACATTAGTGACTTAGGACAAATTTTTTTGAAAGTTTAGTAACTTTTTTGTATATTAACCCTAAAAATATATATATGACTCTACTAAACTAGGATATAATGCTTGTGGAATGGATGTTTACAGATTTTCTGGAAAATTAAGACCTGAAAAATTCCAAAAATTTATAAGTAGCTCAGAAAACGAGAAAAAATTAGTAAGCAATTTCTACTCCTCCTGATGCCGTCAGGTTGCGACCCTGACACCGTCAGGTTATCCTGACAGAAACTGGTCTGCGATTTTCTGGAAAAATTTTATCTTTAGAATCTGAAAAAATTTCCTGCAAAACATCCATTATGACTCGATACAAGCATTTGACTCGAACAAACACACATGTATATCTTTTAAATAATCGTAATTCTCATGTTCACGTTCTTTTTGAAAACGTGTGTAATCCTCCCTACACTTATCCCTTATGTAAAAAACCTTTATATGTAATTAAGACGAGGTTAAAGATAAAATAAAGCATTTTTACAAATTTAAACATGAGAATAAACAATCAATAAAAGATATACGACACAAACAAGCAAACAATGAAGCATGGGTTGCCTCCCACGAAGCGTTTTTCTTTATTTATGCGTCTTGTAACTAGACTCAAAGTCGTGCCTCTACGTACCGATATAAGTAAGCCTATCATCTAGAATGTCATAAGGATCAAACTTATCATTTAAGTTCCTAGTGGTACGCTTGGTTTGGTATGCCTTTTCAAACTTCTCTCCATCGGGGTCATAGATCGTTATCCTAATGTGCCACTCTCCATTACCATCACTAGGCGGTCTATACCAATTCCACTTATGCTTAGGCTTATCGCTCTCAACTTGCCACTTATCCATGACAAGGTTGACGGGCAAGCTTCCTAGGAACTCGGTCATCTTCCTAAATACTAAGGCGTCCTCGAACGGGTTGACTTCCATGTCCCTAGCCAATTATTTTTCATGGAAGGTTGCTTGACTAGCAAAGGCTTCATCTAGATAGAAAGGTCGTTGGGGACCTATGAATTCTTTATTAATCCAAGGTCCATATCTAGATTGTGTTCTATCCAACCTAATCTCATGTGGGATTTTCTCTTCTTTGTAGTAAGTATGCTTTTTGACATCGTAAATTGACCTAGCACTCCCTTCTCCTACCACTATTTTGGACATCTTACAATCAATGATGGCACTAGCGGTAGCTAAGAATCCTCTTCCTACAAGCAATGGGCATGTCGGGTCCTTATTCATGTCTAGCACATGGAAATCCGCCAAAAGAGTCAATTCTCCTACGTGCACTACCATGTCTTTATTATCCCTACCGGATATGCAATACTACTGTCCGCTAGACCTAAGATGGTTTACGTTGGTTCTATCTTACCTAAGTTAAGGCTTCTATGGAGGGACAATGGAACAAGATTGATGCATGATCCTAAGTCGGCTAGAGCATCGAGAGGTTTGGAAGTTCCAAGCCTACACGGAAGAGTGAATAGCCCAGGATCGTCTAACTTCTTAGGTAAATTATTTTGCTCAAAATCGGACCCATGTTTTCCAAGTTTAAGTTCTCGCTCATATTGTTCTTTTAAAGCATTATAATAAGGTGCATGAGCTAAGACTTCAGGAACCGGTTTTTCTTGATGGAGTTCCTTGTACTCCTCCTCTAGATTAGGTTTGGGTTCTTGGTTGACGGGTTTCTCAAGAGTAGGTTTTACCAATGGTGCGGGGCCTTGGTACCTCATTTGGGATCGCTTAGAACCCTTGTTGATAGCATTTACCGAGTGGACCGTTGGGTGTGAGGGGCATGGATGTGCACTCTCCCATGGTGAACAAGAAGATGAAGTTGATGAAATCGAACTCACTTTTGGGTTTTTTATAGTATCACTTGGGAGTGCTCCAATTTCCCGATCATTGAAGGCTTTTAAGAGGGCGTCAAGCTTGTTTGTCACCTCATTTTGTCGTTTCTTGAAATCGGCTTCAAGCTTAGTCAATCGAGTATTTTGAAATGACATGAATCTAGACGCAATTGCCTCAAGACTAGTGGGGTTCCCGGTGTTTGAAGGGTTGAACCTATTAGGTGGACTAGATGAGCTTTGGGGTGGGTTTGAATTTTGGTTCCACTTAAGGTTAGGGTGATTCCTCCATGAAGGGTTATAGGAGTTTCCTAAGTTGTTTTGTTCGGGCTTGAAAGTGTACCACTTCTCTCCCGCTCCGTCGGTACGCGTGGAGGCGTAGTCCGCAAAAGCTTGTTCGGGGAGTCTTGTGCAATCTCGAGTGTCGTGGGAACCACTACACAATTCACAAGGTAGAGTGATTTTGTTCACTTGATGTGAAGACTTAGGATTTTCGTAGGAGCTCATTAGGAATTTAACTTGATCTTCAAGCTCGAGCATCCTACGGTCGGAAGATTGTGAGTCAATGGGAGGCAAGGAGATTGCCTTTACGGTTTTGGGCAACTCACGGGGGTCATTCCAACTTTCGTTGTCATAGAGAGCAAGGTCCTCTATTATACCCCACGATTCTTCCGCGGTGAGATCACTAAGTTTTCCACCGACCGCTTGGTCAATGGATCGCTTAGTGAGGAAGTTGACATGATCGTAGAAGAGTTGGACTTAAAGCCAAAGATCAATGCCGTGATGAGGGACTTTATGGAGTAAGTCCTTGAATCGAGTCCATGCTTCGTAGAGAGATTCACCTTGACATTGTTGGAACATCAAGATTTCATTCCTAAGCTTAGTAGTTCTCTCCGGTAGGAAAAATTGTGCAAGGAAATGAGAGGTGAGATCATCCCAACTTGAGATGGAGCCGGCGGGAAGTCGCTCAATCCAATTACTAGCTTAGTCCCGTAGAGAGAATTGGAAGAGACGCAAATGCGTGGTCTCCCGAGTAGTAGCATCGAGGTCAATGGAATCGAAGATTTTAAGGAAATCCTTAAGATGCTGATTATGATCTTCAGAACGAAGTCCATGGAATGCACATCCTTTTTGCACCAACCGGATGGTGTCGGATCGAAGAGCCGTAGTTTGGGCTTGGTCGGGAAGCTCAATGGTGTTCCTATAGCCTAGGTTGCTTGGTCTTGAGTATTCACCAAGAGTACGGCCTCTTGGCGGGTCATTTGGTGCTGGGTTGATGAGTGGTGGTTGATTATCACCTTCCATAATGAAAAGTTATGGGATTACAAACAAATGTCACGAAGAAGGGGGATAGACTACGAGGAAGCTAAAAATGGGAAAAAAAACTTACTTGATAGGAATCAAGAAAGGAAACCTAAATGAGGTGGACTCCTAACTAGCTATTCTATTCCCCGGCAGCGGCGCCAAAAACTTGATACACGTACAACGCGCGTTCGGGGTCAAAGGAAATTCCTTTTCGTCGAGCAAGTTTTTCAACACCCTAGGAACTGAACCTAATCGTTGTAGTGTAGTATTAGGGTAAGCCTCGGGAATTGATATCGTTCTCTAGGAGAATAGGAATGCTAGTGAGAAATTACTACGCTAAGGTTGGGGTTGAGGAAGATTATATTTTATCTTTTTATATTTTTTAGAAAATTAAAAGGTACGAATCTTGGGGTATTGGATTTGGGGGGTTGGTATTTCTACTGATTACTCTACTTATCTAATTATCTAAACTAAGGTGAGTGTAGTCTATGTCTATTGTTGTGTGCTCTTATGATGATTAAAAATATGTTTACTTAGATGTTATTACTCTCTAGTTATCTCCTATTGATGGTTGAATTGTCACGTCCTTATTCTTAACGCGTTGTGTTTCTAAGATCGTAGGGTATGCGTTTATCCCTAACTCTTTGAAGCTACCTAAGGTTAATGACTACGAAATCTCTAGGATTCATAAACTTAACACTAAGGTTATCTTTGGATATTTAGCCTACAATTCAACTAGTAACTATAAGCTAAGGTTCAACAAAGACTAATCAAGCATTAATAATACAACGGATGACCTATCGCAATACTAGGTCAATAACAATTAAGATAAGAGACAACCAATCAATATTCAAAAACTAGGTTTCATAAATCTAAGCAAACACACAAGTAAATTAGTCGGACATGGAGAACATGCAAGCATACACACAAACAATTGAAGACATGATTAAATCAATGAAGTAAAACACTTATCTTGTTGTAAAATAGGGTATGGAACGCTAAGATACTGCACAAGACAGCCTTGGTTCGGTTTAGGTTTTTACTCCACAAAACTACCTCCCTAATAACTGAAAAATTCGGATTCTATATATAGTGTTACAATATGCGACGGCATTACTCTTTAATTGTGACCGTCGTCGGGTCGCCGCCATTAGGGTTCATCTTTGCCACGTCAACTCTGTGACGGCGTCACCTTATGCTCGTGACGCCGTCGGCTTCAACCTCTGTCTGGATCCAAATCTAGGTCGTCTGAGTTGCGACGCCCGACTCTTTTAAACCTGATGCCGTCACTTGTAAATTAGCAATTTGCTCTTTGAGTCGTCTCAAGATGTGTCACGACGGCGTCGCATTTAAGCAGTGACGCCGTCCCCTTTCAATTCCAGCAGCTTGAGTGTCTCGATTCTTGACTTTGGCCATTTTCTTCGTATATTCACGCCTTTTCGTCCGAATAAGTGTCATTCCAGCAATTTGCCTTCAAGAGACCTAAAAAGTGAAAAGGAACGAAATTAAGTAGTAACGGATACAAAAGTGATCAATTAAGGGCTTAAATGACCCCTCAAAAGTGTACCTTTTAAATCCTTATCATCACCCTTACCAGTGCTACTGTCACACGAACATGGTTAACTGCTAGTTCCTTGAGAACTCTACTCGCAGTAGACCACAAAATGCGTTGTGTTTGATAAGGCGGATGTTATTCTTATACACCCAGCATCTCTCCAAGACTCTGTCGATGTGAGATTTGCCTAGAGTGTTACAATCACCCCCTTAGGGACTCATCGTCCTCGATGAGGTTTGCCCCACCATCCTGAACGGCTTTGGAGTGGCTCTGATACCAACTTGAAATGCCCAAAATTTTTTTTGAATATTTAAAAATCTGTAAACTATATACATTGATAAAACTAGCGGTAGCATATTTTCTACATCATATGGGCTTATTCCAAACATCTCGTTAAACTATTAAACATTATAAAATATATAACATTGACTCTTTAAACTTGGTACAAAAGTTTATTCTTGATTTATGGGCATTCCAAACTAATTACAAATGATGGAAATGAGAAGCTCGTTACCTAACCCGCGAGTTACACCATTTTAACCTAATACGCCCCATTTAGCATGTAAATGGTCTCATCTTGCATACCTACAAAAACAGAAACTAAGAACGGTAAGTCAATAAGACTTAGTGAGATAACATAATTGTATTAAATCATAAACTGAACATAAGCATGATGCTGAATAAGTATATATAGTACTATTCTGGCTATATGAATCATAATATTCACTAACTACATAAGTACGACACTGACTGATTAAATGATACACCATGTTACTGACCGAGTACATAAGCATACTGAGTGCATAGCTGACTACATAACTAAACACATACTTAGTTCATAACTGACTGAGTACATAAGCACATAGTGAGTGCGTAAAGCACGACTGAGTACTTATAGTACTATACTGGCTGAGTGCATAAGCACATACTGAATAAGTACTTATAGTACTATATTGGCTGAATGCATAACTAACGAGCCATATAAGCATGTTAATCATCCATATAGGATTTCTGAGTTCCGATTTTGGAACATTCACTATTCTAAGGCTCGATTCTCCACTTAGGAGGTCTAAGTTCCAACTTTGTCTGGAACACATGTGTGATCACATAACTGACTATATACTGATATTACTAAATACATTGAGTAATGCATAAAGTATATTCTGACTAATTAACTGCATAAAGCATTTGACGCGCCTAGAAAACTGCATAAGCATATACCTAATAGAATTTGACATGCGTATATAAACGCATCGCATGCCAGAAGTGCATAAAACATTTTGCACACATTACTAAACATATATAACATTCATATATAATTTAAGGTTAAGCTAAATACTTACGCTTGACGATAACATGATACTAAGCTGAGCTGGAGTTAAGACTAAACAGAATATAAAAACTGAGCAATAATATGGTTACAAGGTTAAACCAAGACATGATACTAAAATTGAATTAATTACAAAAATTGTACTATAACATAAACCAAGGAGGAGCTATAACTTGATACTATAGCTGAACTATAATATAAAGTTGAACTACTATAAACAAAATGCTCAGACCGCTATGACATATAACTAAGTTTTCGCTATAAATAATAATGAGGTTGAGCCACGACATACTACTGAGTAAGACCAATCGGGTCTACCTAATACTGAATATGCAAAAACATGTCAACATGATAATGAATATGACCAAACGGATCAACATGACAGTTAATATGACCAAACGGGCCAACTTGATGCTTAATATGACCAAACAGTCAATTTGATACTTAATATGAATAAACATGTCAACATGATACTTAATATGACCCAACAGGTCAACTTGATATTTTATATGACCAACGGGTCAACTTGATACTTAATATGACCAAACAGGTCAATTTGATACTTAATATGACTAAACATGTTAACATGATACTTAATATGACCCAACGGGTCATCTTGATATTTTATATGACCAAAGAGGTCAACATGATACTTAATATGACTAAACATAATACTTAATACGACCCAATAGGTCAACTTGATACTTTATATAACCAAAAAGGTCAACATGGAACTTAATATGACTAAACATGATACTTAATATGACCCAACGGGTCAACTTTATACTTTATATGACCAAAGAGGTCAACATGATACTTAATATGACCCAACGGGTCAACTTGATACTTTATTTTACCAAAGATGTCAATATGATATTTAATATGATCCAACAGGTAAACTTGATACTTTATATGACCAAAGAGGTCAACATGATACTTGATATGACTCAACGGGTCAACATGATACTGAATATGACCTCACGGGTCAACATGATACTAATATGACCACACGGGTCAACATGTTACTAATATGACCTCACGGGTCAACATGATACTAATATGACCACACGGGTCAACATGTTACTAATATGACCAAACGGGTCAACATGATACTAATATGACCTCATGGGTCAACATGATACATAACTTGAATAGTACTTGATATATCAAGGCATATATATACTAAACACGCTTAATCTACTCAACATGTTAACTGAAAATCCGCTACTCACCTGGGTCGTATAATGCAAGATGAATGATTCTGAATATGCCTCGAACACCTATATCATGATAGATGCACACGTACAATGTTAACACATAACAACTAGGCATGAATATAACATGATTATGAAAATATAAGTGCAACTAAGCACACATAAACTAACTATAATGCATAAACTCATAAACTAGTTATGGCATAAATCTCGCCAAATATGTACTACTATGCTCGCGAACTCAAGCTAAGCTAACCAAGTCTTGTCATTTGGTTCTATACTTTCATAACATGAATTATAATCATATGGGCTAAGAACATAAGCTATCATAGCATATAATCACCCGGGACTTGCAAAAACATCATATCATGTCATAATCATCAAAACACTGAACAACGAATTTGCTGATTTTCTGCAGCAGCCTGCAAATGCATAATTTTGACTCACTTAACTACTGAAAAAGGTCATGAGGCTATTTTTCCATAAAATTATACTATTTTACCTTTCCGAAAAGGTATGTCACGCTCCCAACGGAGCTACGGTCTATCTGGTATTAATTTTTAATGTTCAGTGTGCTACACATTTCAGGATCAGCCCTTGCTGTACCAAATCACGTTTTAGACCAACTTAATTACTCACCGAGTAAAAACTTTATGAATAACAACTGAAGTAGACACCTTAGGATTTCCAGAAAGTCCGGCCATGATTCAATCCGAGCTTCTATCAATGATATATGATGTGAAACAAGTTGCTAAAATTTTTAGCAATGATTAGTCATATTTAAAAAATTATATAAAATTGATAGAAGCTCGAATTGATCATGAACAGACTTTCTGGAAAGCCTAAGGTGTCTACTTCAGTTTTTATTCATAACGTTTTTGCTCATTTAGTAGTTAAGTTTGTCTGAAACGTGATTTGGTACAGCAAGGGCTGATCCTGAAATGTGCAGCAAACCGAACTTTAAAATTTCATACCGGATAGACCGTAGCTCCGTTGGGAGCGTTCCATACCTTTTCGGAAAGGGAAAATAGTATAATTTCATGTAAAAATAGCCTCATGACCTTTTTCAGTAGTTAAGTGAGTCAAGATTATGCATTTGCAGGCTGCTGCAGAAAATCAGCAAATTCGTTGTTCAGTGTTTTGATGATTATGACATGATATGATGTTTTTGCAAGTCCCGGGTGATTATATGCTATGATAGCTTATGTTCTCAGCCCATATGATTATAATTCATGTTATGAAAGTAGTGCATATTTGGTGAGATTTATGCCATAACTACTTTATGAGTTTATGCATTATAGATAGTTTATGTGTGCTTAGTTGCACTTATATTTGTATTATCATGTTATATTCATGCCTAGTTGTATGTGTTAACATTGTACGTGTGCATCTATCATGATATAGGTGTTCGAGGCATATTCAGAATCATTCATCTTGTATTATACGGCCCAAGTGAGTAACAGATTTTCAGTTAACATGTTGAGTAGACTAAGCGTGTTTAGTATATACAAGGTTTTAAACCTGCGCTTCGCTGCGGGGTGTTTAATACGTCAACACACCAAAACTGAGTATGCAAGTAATTAGCTATTACTGTATAAAGTAAATGTTATAGCAATTGTTACAGTAAATAGACCCATTCATCAGTACAGGAATCAAAATTGCTATGTCATAAGTAATTGATAGAAATTAGCTAGCACATCGTATAACCCGTATATATTTTTCTTTAAGCGAGCTATATACCAAAACTGTCACAACAAAACTCAAGTACACAACTGGTTGCGCTCTCCTAAATTTGTAAAATTCTGAATCTGCAACTTCAACTTTCATTTTGAAGGCCTCTTCCAATTCCAGCAGCTTTGTAAAGATGATCACCAAGTACGTTAATCAACCATAGGATCCACTTGACTTTCTGCCTTCCTACTCCAAACACCTGAAGGTTCTTCATAAGCCGTCCGACTACGTCAGTCTCAGGAGGAGACTCGTTTACTCAAGCCTTTAAGATCATGCGCTTTTTCACAGGATCAACAAATGACTTTGAAGCATAGTACTTCTCATAATCATATCTTAAAGTACCAAGGTTAAGCCGTTTTGAGGAGTATAAAGTTGTTTCTCATAAATATAAATTCTTATATGAAACAACGTCTACGTCTTCTCTGGATCTACACAATGGCAGTTACCAAGGAAGTTTGCAATGACATGAGCAAATGGCAAGAGCACTGTCACAAACTCATATACCCCAAACATAAGCTAAAAAACACCCCGTCAATCTTCAGGCACTTTCTATAATTGGAAACAAAGCAACAACTGTCAAAAGTCAAAACTGAAGAAATATTTATAGGAACCCAATTGCAGATATCAAGTATACATTTGAAAACATTATCAAATTACCCATATCAAAAGCCATAAAAAAACATACCTTCATTCCCATAAATCCTCGACAGATTACATAACCCAAAAACAAACCAAATGAAGACCCCATAAAAAGTCAAACGCATTTCCACAGACCGGGCAAAATTTAAAGAAAAACATTAAATTCTCATTAATTAAAAAAAATACAAAAGACCCATATCATCATTAACCAAGTATCCAACTCCAAGTATTATTTGTTTCATAGTCATCATTGTCTTCAAAAGATAAATAGATAAAAAATATTTGATATTGCACAAATAAGTATTTTGTCGCATGAGTATTTTAATTAATTTAAGCCCTATTGGCCACTGTTTCTTATTTTACAACATTAACAATTATTTTCCTTTTTTTTCCTTTATGTAACACTTTGCCATTCTATTGGGTCCCTGGGCCATATGATGATTGTAATTTTAAATATGAGAATGCAGCTCAAATCTATTACTGGTATTTTAGCATTAAATGTTTTACCAATATTGAACAACCATGTGAGTTTTTTAAACTCTCGAGTTAAAATTGCTATATACATCAATGATACTATATCGATACTCGATCTTGCCAATCTTGTTGGAGCGAGCTATAAGTAAATAGGATATGCATACCCATAATACTTCTAAAGGGTAAAGAGTCTGCTTAAAAGAAAAAACCTTCGATCAATATTACCTTATGAAAAGTAATAGTCCCAACACGATTGGACGTAGCAGCTTCGGAAACCACCAATTGATGACCTGTAAGTGACAGCTTTACTTTCAAGAATGTCGCCGCGCATTACCAACACGTCAATTCCACCAATACAGGAATTCCTCGCTACAGAAAGAGGAATGCAGGAAGGAAAGTTGCTATCATTATTATAACTTTCTAACGGTTGGGGAATCTGGACCTGTAACATATTAGAATGAGCATAAACATATTAACGGATACACAATTTAGTCGCAAAATTCAAATAATAAAGGAAAGCAACACGTACTGTTGTCATAAGTATGACCAGTAACAGCATCAGGACGCGCCTCTACTGTATTTAGCTCCCATCAGTCCTTTTCTTACGATAGAAACGTTTACGTTAATCCAACTATTTATCGTTACAAAGTTTTCAAGCTAAATAAAAAGATGATGGCAACTTCACCTTTCTTCCTGGTCTTTACACCTCTATCACGCTCGTCCATAACTTGTTCTGTCATAATTCATAAAAACACAACCCCATTTTATTATTGATTGTTTTTCGTTTATTAAAGAAAACAGTGAAAAAAATGCATTTCAAACCCAAAAGGAGAAAAAAAAGGAACAAACCCAAAACCACCATTCTACCCACTTGATCTCCTAGCTTTCGTCGGAACTGTGAGACTCCACTTCACTGTGAACAACATCCGCATCGTCATTTTCTTCCGCTACAAAATTACAGATCATTAAGCTTGTAGCAAATATTGAATAAATTAGTAGGGCTAATATAGTATGATGCACCTGAAATCCACTCGATTCAGGACTGATTGTACCCGTCATGGTACCTGAAGTCTGCTCATAAAGAAAAAAAGTATTGCATATTATAAGAGGACATGGTATCAATATAAATACTAAAACCGTGGATACATAAAAACATAAATAAACTTACGTGTGAATTCGCTGGCATCTAAAAAGTTTGTTCAAGACATATATCCGAATCGTGTTATCACTTAAGCTTGTAAGGCTTCCAATTCCAGTGAATGTTTGATTAAGGTCAAAGGTACACCTACTTAACAACAGGTCCGTTAATTGATGCTTACTCATACCCAGCCCCTGACCACACCCCCTGAACACATAGCGTAAACACACCCACTGAACCCAGACATTCGACCCAATAACTGGATTCAGTCCCAGATGACACACCCTGAACGCACCCACTGAAACACACATAATGATACCTTAATATGTTGTGACATGCCCATATAATCAAGAATCTGTCATTGATTTTCAATTCACAATATGAGGCTCAGATTGATTAGTAATCTCAAAAAGCGGATACACCCGGCATGGCTGCAAAACTAATAGTTTTCCTTGCCAAGACACGGAGATTCACGACTTTAATCAAACCCATTCAAATTCATCATTGCCTCTTATAACTAATATCACGTATACTTTTGTTTCACAGTAAACATAAGTTATTATTATCGGTCATATCAGTTCGTAACAAAAGTTAACAACCAAGTCATGTGATTATACCGTGTCGACAAATAGTCCATCATCCACCATGGCTGCCAGCTTAGCAAGCCTACCCTGCCATGACGGCACCCGAATACGTGCCAAAGTCACAAACATCCGTAACAACCCATGGCTGCAATGACAATTTGAATGTGACTGGCCTGCCACAATGTTGGCAATTGTCACATGTTCAAATTGCAATAAACAAGAGCCTCAGATCTACAAATATACCAATAGTTCGAAACTCCCGCCATCGCTGCAACCACATTCGGAATGTAGCTGCCTTGCCAAGATACGGGCATAAGTAAAATGGTCATTCAAGACTGACGATATGACTTTGAAATCATGATGCCAGCATCAACAACCAATACCCTCAAGCATCAACAACGAATAACACATAACAGAACCAAAACGATGTGAGTGGGTTGTGAGTTTTCTTCTAGCTTCACCACACCATCTTGAAGGAGCTTCTTTAGAGCTGATCCAAGCTGTAAAAGAATACAGCCACACTTGAGTTATGCTTCAAACTGATATCAACATAGAAGAATTTGGAATAGGGCAAGACAAAAATGCAGAAACTTACATCTAACGCCTTCGGGTCATGTTGCACTGGCCGTCGCACATACATACATACGTTCACATCTTCAACAATACATTCCTGTACTGAAAGTGGATGATCATCACGCAATGGCTCGGGCGTGTGAATATAGTACCAAGGGCGAACGACAGCCCTGGCTGCAACCACCACTCGGGTAAGGCTGCCCTGCCAACAGACCAACGCTGCCAAAGTAATCATGGTGAAATAACCCAGCTTTGCAAATATAGCAGCAAACCGAGCATTGGCCATGGCTACAACCACCAATCAGTTAGGTTGTCCCACCAAGATGTCTCTTCCAACATGCTCATGTACTTCTTTCAAAGGGGAATGAATGGTGCCTCCTTTTGGCCCATAGAGCTAAATACCTGCAAATTAACATTCTTTGAATCTCAGTAAAACTAACATGAAAAACCAACAAAATTACTGAAAATAAATCCTCTTCTACTAAACATTCAAGCAAAATCAACCATCAATTTTATTAAACTTGGTAACTAATTCATTGCCATGAAAAAATCACCAAATCCTACTCACAAAGCAATGACAAACACCCCTAAACTAATGTTTGCTTGTTTTTAGCAAATCATTTCAGTTACAAAAATTTTTCTTACCTGTAAGATGGACCGCTTGTATAATCACAGCCCCTTGTGTAATCGTTTATGTTGATGAACTTACCCCAAAATTGAAGGGCCTGCAAAAAATTTATCTATCAAAAATTAAAACTTATCAAACCCATAATCAAAACTCAGTTAAAACTGTATAACAATACCTGGGATTACAAAACTCGTCTACATCAATGAACGGCAATAGTGCCTTCTACTTCTTAGGCGGATCAAGACCCAAAGAGAGATGTAATGAATTTTTTGTTTTGTGAGTTTATTTTAGAGCGAGGATAAAGAGGTGGGTGACATCTGCTTTGTGATCGGGTGTGTGTTTATTAAGTGATGAGACATGGAGAATGGAGGAGAGGGTTATGGAGTGTTGGTGGTGTTTCCATAACAGGGTTAGATAATCAACTTCAGCATAAACATCAAGGGGTTCAGCAGAAACAAACAAGGGTCAGCAGTAACTGATATCACTAGGTGGTTACCGGATATCACTTAGAATCGTTTGATCACTTTCCAAAGTAAACTATTCGACCCTAATGCCTGGGTATCACGAATATCTACTTGGGATAAGACCAAATGCAGTTAGAGAATTAGGCACAATTCTATAACCCTTGCGCTTATAAGTGCTTAGTGTTTTCTGTATATATTTCATGCATGTTCAGATCTCCTATTTATAGGAGGTTACTCTTGACCGTTCCAATGGAATTATGAGTATTAATCGGCCCATTAATAGCCTCATAATTATCCCCATTATAGCCGTTAGTGGTTACATGACCAATTAAACGTGCTCATAATGATGCAGTTGTAACTGTCATTTATCAGTACTTATATCAGTACTTTCATAGTGCTTTCAGTGGTTACACTGCTTCAGTGGAAACGCCACTGCTTCAGTGTAAACACAACTTCAGTGAGATACCACTTCAGTGGAAACACCACTTCAGTGGAAACACTGATCCTGCTGAAGTACTGCTTCAGTGGAAACACTGATAATCAGTGTTAACCACAACAGTACTTTCACCAAGAACTACCAATACATACCACTTTTAGAGTCAGGGTATTCATGGACCTTATGGGTGTACACTCCGTACCTCCTAACCCATTACAAGGTGTGAACCATCCCACAAGTGCACTAAATTTTCCAACAATCCTCCCCAAATTTAGTTCACTCCCTTTGCATGTAAAATAAACATCAAGCAAAACATGTGCATAAACGAAAATGTCCTGAGGATTGAATTTCCATCTTAGTAATTACACGTTCAAATATTCGAGAATCAGGGTGTTCTAAGAATTGAACCCTTCAACCCATTTGAATACCTGAAGATAACTACACACAAGTTTTCAAACACTTAAAAGCTCCTGACACTATACAAGCCATGTGTCCATATCCAAATTCATAAATGTTGTAAACGCTAAAAGTCCAAAAGCTTCCTGAAGCGGCAAAACTTCAACATTTACATAGGTGGTTCCTCTTTATTCATGCTCCTGCCAAGCACTTTTTCAAAGATAAGTTAACCATTAAGAAGTAAAGACTTCATCCTCCTTTCAGCAGGTTCCGAGCACAACCTTGGGATGTAAAATAAACATGTGCTCCAGTCCACTGAATGTTCAGCTTTCCACATTGAACTCAGCTCATAAGTTTCCTCAGGAGGGAGTTGGGTGTCCTAGCATTCAGTGACTAAGTTGGACTTAAACCCATCCCTTTAGCAGACTTTATAACCAAGTCTCTAGCCAGTCCCTTCGTCAAGTGATCAGCTAAGTTCTGTTGAGATCTAACAAACTCTATAGATACCACCCCATTCATGATAAGCTCACGAATCATGCTATGCCTGACACCTAAGTGTCTAGACTTACCATTGTACATCTGGCTATAAGCCCTAGCCAATGTAGCTACACTATCACACCGGATAGAAATGGGTGCTATAGGTTTAGGCCACAATGGAATCTCAAGAAGCAAGTTTTTCAACCATTCAGCTTCTTTACCAGCAGCTGCTAGAGCCACAAATTCAGATTCCATTGTTGAACTGGTGATGCAAGTTTGTTTCTTGGATGCCCAAGAAATTGCACCTCCACCAAGTAGGAATACCCAGCCACTGGTAGACGAATTGTCTTCAGTGTTACTGATCTAACTTGCATCAGTGTAACCTTCCAACACTGATGGGTAACCAGTATATGAGAGACTATAATCCATAGTTCTCTTCAAATACTTCAGTACCCTTTGAACTGCTTGCCAGTGATGAGCACTAGGATTACTAGTATACCTGCTCAATTTTCCCACTGAAAAACCAATATCAGGTCTTGTACAAGTCATGGCATACATCAGGCAGCCAATTACCCTAGAATACTCAAGTTGAGATACAACCTTGCCATGATTAGGCATCAGCTTCTCACAAGTATCCATAGGAGTACTCACTAGAGTACAATCAAAGTAATTGAATTTCCTCAGTACCTTCTCAATATAATGAGACTGAGAGATAGAAATTCTATTACTTTCATGTTTAATCCTTATACCAAGGATAACATCAGCCTCCCCCATGTCTTTCATGGAGAACCTTGATGACAAAAATTCCTTTGTCAGGTCAACCTGATTTTGGTCAGTGCCAAAGATCAACATGTCATCAACATATAGACAAATGATGACTCCTTTACCAGATTCATCAAATTTGCTATATACACATTTGTCAGCTTGGTTAAGAACATAACCACTAGACAAAACCACTTCATCAAATTTTTGATGCCATTGCTTAGGTGCCTGCTTTAGTCCATAAAGAGACTTAATCAGTTTACACACCTTGTTTTCATTGCCAGGCATGATGAAGCCCTGAGGTTGGTTCATATAAACCTCCTCTTCCAATTCACCATTCAAGAAAGCTGTTTTCACATCCATCTGATGAATAACCAGATTGTGAATAGATGCCATAGCAATCAGCAATCTTATGGTACTGATACGAGCCACAGGGGCATAAGTATCAAAATAGTCTATTCCTGACTTTTGTTTAAAGCCCTGAATGACTAGTCTAGCCTTGAACTTTTCAATAGTTCCATCTACCTTCATTTTTCTTTTGAAAATCCATTTGCAACCCAGAGGCTTGCAACCTGGTGGTAGATCAACCAACACCCAAGTGTTGTTGCCCATGATGGAATCCATCTCATCATTGATTGCTTCTTTCCAGAAAGCAATATCCTGGGACTTCATTGCTTCTTTAAATATTTTGGGGTCATCCTCAACAATGAAGCAATATGAGTATTGGTCTGAGACCTCATCCCTGGTACCTTCAACTAAGTATAGTTGAAACTCAGGTCCAAATGACTTTGGAGTCCTGACCCTTTTGCTTTTCCTGAGCACAGGTTCAGGTTGCTGAACCACAACCTCATCAGGGACCACTGATGGTTCATCATCAGGTACCTCTGATACACCAGTGTCATGAGTTCCATTAGGAATCTTCTGACTTGGTCTAGGAACTGATGAGAATCTATTCTCATCAAAGTCTGCATCCCTTGATTCAATAATGGAGTTAATTGAAACATATTCATTAGGTTCAATAACATAGAACCTAAAAGCCTTGGAATGCTCAGCATATCCAATAAAGATGCAGTCAATGCCTCTTTCACCCAAAGTCTTTTGCTTTGGATCAGGGAGTCTTACAACAGCCCTACAACCCCAGACCCTGAGATAGTTCAGGTTGGGTTTCCTTTTAGTCCAGAGTTCATAAGGGGTAACTTTGTTCCTTTTGTTGGGAACCCTATTTAGCAAATAGCAAGCTGTTAACATAGCTTCACCCCAGAACCCTTGACTCAGTCCTGAATAGGACAACATGGAATTAACCATCTCCTTCAGCACCCTGTTTTTCCTTTCAGAAATACCATTTTGCTGAGGAGTATAAGGGGCAGTCGTTTCATGGATTATTCCAACAAACTGAAAATACAGAGTATCCATGTACTCACCTCCCCTATCAGTCCTTAATCTTTTGATCAAAGACCCAAGTTGTAATTCAACTTCAGTTTTAAACACTTTGAATTTATCTAATGCTTCATCCTTGGTATGTAACAAATAGACATAACAAAATCTAGAAGCATCATCAATAAATGTCACAAAGTACTTCTTATTTCCCAAAGAAGGAGTGGCATGCAAATCACACAGGTCACTGTGAATAAGCTCCAAGATCTGAGTCTCACGACTAACACCCTGAAAGGGTTTCTTGGTTATCTTGGTCAACATGCAAGTTTTACACTTTTCAGTGTCCATGTCAAAAGCAGGGATTAAACCATCCCTAGACATATCTTGCATCCTTTTATAATGTACATGGCCAAGTCTTGCATGCCATAGGCTAGAATCAGTGTCAGTGGTTGTCACAAAAGCTGAATTAACATTGTCAGTAGAAATATTAAGCCTGAACATTTGATTACATAAATAACCAAAACCAATAAAAACACCATGCCTAGAAAGCACAAATTTATCAGATTCAATAACTTGTTTATATCCATGATTATTCAAAATACTGCTTGAAACCAAATTCTTCCTGATATCAGGAACATGAATAACATCAAACAAAGTTACAATCTTTCCTGAACTAAAGCTAAGATCTACACAACCACGACCATGCACCAAGGCTGTTGACTCATTTCCCATGTGAAGAATAGAACCATCATTCAGTGACTCATAAGTCTTGAACCAACTTCTATCTTAACATACATGAACTGTTGCACCAGAGTCAACCCACCACGCAACATCATCATCCTGCACATAAAAAGATTCAGATACATATGTAACATAATAAATCTGAAAAGACTTATTAAACATATTCTGACCTTTCAGTGAGTTGGCTGAACCACCACTCCCTGAACCATTAGTGCCTGATCCATTGGCTTTACTACCAATTTTAACACCCTTGCAGTCCCTTTTAATGTGACCAGTCTTGCCACATTTCCAACAAGTAGGTGTTGCCTTCTTGTTAGGATCTGCCCTTGTGTTGTCATGATACTTGCGTTTGCCTTTGTTGTCATTGTACCTGGTGGAGTTGTTATGCTCCACCATATTGACAACAGATGGTCCAGCAGCATTGCCACTCTTTGGCTTGTCATTATCCTGCACCTTGAGAGATTCCTCAATGCGCAGATGACTGCCCAACTCAACCAGAGTTAACTCCTCCTTCTTATGTTTCAAGGTATGCTTGAAATCTTTCCAAGAAGGAGGGAGTTTGTCAATAACACAAGAGACTGAAATAGCCTCATCCATGTGCATATTGTGTTGTGTAAATCTTCCAAGTATTCCAAGAAGTTCATTGTATTGTTCCATAACTGGTCTTGAATCAGTCATTTTGTAATTTGTGAAATTACTAACAAGGAACTTCTTACTTGATGCATCCTCAGCCATATATTTGGCATCCAAGGAATCCCACAGTTCTTTGGAAGATTCAAAGTTCTGATAAATATCAAACAAAGAATCAGACATACCATTCAGAATAAGACCTCTGCATATGTAGTCATCATTCTCCCACTTGCTCCTCCTTCTGATCTGCTCAACCGTAGCATCATCCCCATCATCAGGAATTGGAGTAGTCAGCACATAAACCACACTCATGCTTGATAGCAAGAAGTGCATCTTCTTCTGCCACCTCCTAAAGTCCACCCCTTCAAACTTATCAAGCTTGGCAAAGTTTGAAGCCATGTGTTTCATTGCAGCAGCAGCCATTGATTATCACAGATAGTTTACTTTGATTGTTGGTGGTGTTTTCCCAGAACAGGGTTAGATAATCAACTTCAGCAGAAACGATCAAGTGGTTCAGCAGAAACAAACAATGGTCAGCAGTAACAGATACCACCAGGTGGTTACCGGATATCACTTGGAATCGTGTGATCACTTTCCAAAGTAAACTATTCGACCCTAATGCATGGGTATCACGAATATCTACTTGGGATAAGACCAAATGCAGTTAGAGAATTAGGCACAATTCTATAACCCTTGCGCTTATAAGTGCTTAGTGTTTTCTGTATATATTTCATGCATGTTCAGATCTCCTATTTATAGGAGGTTACTCTTGACCGTTCCAATGGAATTATGAGTATTAATCGGCCCATTAATAGCCTCATAATTATCCCCATTATAGCCGTTAGTGGTTACATGGCCAATTAAACGTGGTCATAATGATGCAGTTGTAACTGTCATTTATCAGTACTTATATCAGTACTTTCATAGTGCTTTCAGTGGTTACACTGCTTCAGTGGAAACGCCACTGCTTCAGTGTAAACACAACTTCAGTGAGATACCACTTCAGTGGAAACACCACTTCAGTGGAAACACTGATCCTGCTGAAGTACTGCTTCAGTGGAAACACTGATAATCAGTGTTAACCACAACAGTACTTTCACCAAGCACTACCAATACATACCACTTTTAGAGTCAGGGTGTTCATGGACCTTATGGGTGTACACTCCGTACCTCCTAACCCATTACAAGGTGTGAACCATCCCACAAGTGCACTAAATTTTCCAACATGGAGTTTTAGTAACCCAATAAATAAATAGTGCATCATTTCATGCCTTTTTTCTTCACCCATAGATTTTCTTTCAAAGAGGTTATCAGACATTTGTTAATATGATGATGATGATTCAAGAATTTTCTTGATATGTTGTGAGTTTTTTTCAGTGGGTTTATGGTTGAAACTGACAGTGAATGGAGAAGATGGGACCCAAACGGTCCAAAAAAAAAATAGGCTAAGTTGCATTGTAGATTTCAATCCCAACAAATGTACTAATATGCCTTGTTATATCTCAAGTACTATGCAAGTTATTAGTCATGTTGACCCGTTTGGTCATATTAGTAACATGTTGACCCGTGTGATCATATTAGTATCATGTTGACCCGTGAGGTCATATTAGAACATGTTGACCCGTGTGGTAATATTAGTATCATGTTAACCCGTGAGGTCATATTTAGTATCATGTTGACCCGTTGGGTCATATCAAGTATCATGTTGACCTCTTTTGGTCATATAAAGTATCAAGTTGACCCGTTAGGTCATATTAAGTATCATGTTAACCTCTTTGGTCATATAAAGTATCAAGTTGAACCGTTGGGTCATATTAAGTATCATGTTTAGTCATATTAAGTATCATGTTGACCTCTTTGGTCATATAAAATATCAAGTTGACCCGTTGGGTCATATTAAGTATCATGTTGACATGTTTAGTCATATTAAATATCAAATTGACCTGTTTGGTCATATTAAGTATCAAGTTGACCCGTTGGTCATATTGATACGCGTACAACGCGCGTTCGGAGTCAAAGGAAACTTCTTTTTCTTCGAGCAAGTTTTTCAACCACCTAGGCAGTGAACCTAATCATTGTAGTGTAGTATTAGGGTAAGCCTCGGGGATTGATATCGTTCTCAAAGGGAATAGGAATGCTAGTGAGAAATTTACTACGCTAAGGTTGAGGTTGAGGAAGATTATTTTTTATCTTTTTATATTTTTTAGAAAACTAAAGGTACGATCTCGGGGTTTAGATTTGGGGGTGGTACTTCTACCGATTACTCTACTATCTAATTATCTAAACTAAGGGGTAGTCTGTGTCTATTGAAGTGTGCTCGTATGATGATTAAAGATGTGTTTACCTAGACACTATTACTCCCTAGTTATCTTTTATTGGTAGTTGAATTGTCACGTCCTTATTCTTAACGCGTTGTGCTTTCTAAGGTCGTAGGGTGTGCTTTTATCCCTAACTCTTTGAAGCTACCTTAAGGTTAATGACTACGAAATCTCTAGGATTCATAAACTTAACATTAAGGTTATCTTTGGATGTTTAGCCTACAATTCCACTAGTAATTATCAACTAATGTTCAACAAAGATTAATCAAGCATTAAAAACACAACGATGGCTTTAAGCACTCCTAAGCCAATTACAATTAAGATAAGAGACAACCAATCAATAGTTAATAACTAGGCTTCATAGATCTAAGCAAACACACAAATAAATTAGCCGGACATGTTAAACATGCAAGCATACAAACATTCAATTGAAGACATAATGAAATCAAGGGAATAAATAACTTATCTCGATGTAAAATAGGGTATTAGAACCCTAAAATACTGTCCAAACCGGACTACAATAGTTTTAGGTTTTTACTCCACAAGTCTACCTCCCTAAAAGTCTGAAAATCGAATTCTATATATAGTTTTACAACTGTGACGGCGTCACCTTGTAATTGTGACGCCGTCAGATCGCCGCCATTAGGGTTTCATCTTGGCCAAGTCAACTTTGGGACGGCGTCACGTTGTGGTTGTGACGCCGTCAGCTTCGGCTCTGACGTCGTCTGAATCCGGATCTAAGCCGTCTGAGGAGAAAAGTCTTCGTGACGCCCTACTCTTCAAAGCCTGACGCCGTCAGGTGTAAAATAACTATTTCGCTATTGTGTCGTCACAAAATCAGGGACGGCGTCACCCTTTGTGTGGGACGCCGTCGGGTGCATTTCTAGCAGCTTGAGTGTCTTAATCTTGACTTTAGCTATTTTCTTCACATATTCACTCCTTTTGTCACACCCCCAAATTACCTATTTTGCAGCGGAATGGAATTCCTGGAGATTGACTGTCATAGCATCACAATCACAGTTATATTGAACGACCTAAAGTGTCGTTTGGAAAATACATCGTTTGATTTAATAAAATAATCAGAGTTACAAAGTATAGGTCCCAAATGAAAGTTACTATGTGCGGAAAGTAAGTTTGTTATAAGTCAAACGATGTTTTTAAAGTTCATAAAACCCAAGTGAGACGCGTCGTCACCGCAACTCTTATGATATGTCCACATGCATGCCATGAAGTGTATGCCTTAGATACCTGAGATAAAACATGCTAAAAAGTGTCAACACAAAGGTTGAGTGAGTTCATAGAGTTGCGTTGAAATGTAAAGCCTTTCAAAATCGTTTATGCAGCAAAGGCATTGTAAATCCACTCAGTTCCAAGCTCCGCCCATACAAAACTTGCAACCTGTGTGTTCACAATCCACTGCCAAAATATGTATAGTTTATGCTAAATCACAAGATGTCAAATGAATTCACAATAGTACCTAACTCGACATAGGACAAATAACACATAATCAATAGCACATGACTTAATTTATCAGTAGTCATCTGATTTAGAACATTATACGACGTAGAACTATAGCATGTAATCAATAGTACATGACTCAATATATCAGTAGTCAACTGTGTTACGGAAACGACGTATTTGCTAAAACTTTCCGAAATGTAAAGTTGCGTTGAGATACTTGAGTGAGTTGGAAACACAACTGTGAAAAATCGTACAAAATAGAGTCCATAGATTCCGTATGTGAAGTACCGTACGTACACCTGTATAGTATTCTCAACG